>JASDQU010242675.1:94752-105319 GCA_032191745.1 Picea mariana
TCATCAGTGGCTAGACAATGTTGTACACTTTGTATTCCAACTACAAATGGCCTAATAAATCATATTAAGTAACAGATGTTGTAGCCACCCAGTGTGAGACTCCTTTTTAAAACATATATTGCAAAACTCATGCTTATTTTGGGGCACAAGCCCTCATTAGTGGCCAGAAAATGTTGTAAGTTCTATATGCCAATTGAAAATGTCCTAAGGAATCATCTTAAGTTACAACTATTGTAGCCACCCAATGCATGACCCATTTTTAAATAACACATCGCAGAACTCGTGCATGTTTCTAGGCGCTACCCCTCGTTAGTGGCCATACAGTGTTGTACGTTATGTATGCCAACTAAAAAGGGCCAAATAAATCTTATTAACTTACAGTTGTTGTATCCACTCAGTGAAAGACCCATTTTTAAATAATACATCCTAGAAATCATGTCTGTCTCAGGGTGCTAACCCTCATCGGTGGCTACACAATGTTGTACATTTTGTATGCCAACTTCAAAGGGCCTAAGAAATTATCTTAATTTACTATTGTTGTAGCCACCCACTACAAGACCCATTTTTAAATAATACATCATAGAAATCACGTCTCTTTCGGGGATCTACCCCTAATCAGTTGCTAGACAGTGTTGTATGTTCTATACTCCAAGAACAAAAGTCTTAACAAATAATCTTAAGTTAGGGTTGTTGTAGCCACCCAGTGCAGGACCCCTTTTTAAATAATACATCACAAAACTCAAACCTATTTTTGGGTGCTACCCATCATCAGTGGCCATGCAATAATGTATGTTTTGTATGCATATTGAAAAGGGCCTAATAAATCATCTTAAGTTACTGTTGTTGTAGCCACCCAGTGCATGAACCATTTTTAAATAATATGTCATAGAAGTCACACCTATTTTAGGGCACTACCCCTCATTAGTGGCCAGATAGTGTTGTACGTTCTATATGACAAGTGAAAAGATCCTAAGAAATCATCTTAATTTAGATTTTTTGTAGCCACCCGGTGCAAAACTCCTTCTAAATAGTACATCATAGAACTCACTCCTATTTCAGGGATCTACCACTCATCAATGGCCAGATAGTATTGTACGCTCTATATACCAACTGCAAAGGGCCTAATAAACCAACTTAAATTATTATTTTTGTAAGCATACAATGAAGGACCGATTTTTAAATAACACATCACATAACTCACGCCTGTTTTGGGGTGCTATCCCTCATCAATGTCCAGATAGTGTTGTATGTTCTATATGCAATTTGCAAAGTGCCTAAGAAATCATCTTAAGTTAATATTGGTGTAGCCACCCAATGGAGGGCCCCTTTTAAAATAATAAATCATCTAACTCATGTTTGTTTTGAGGAACTACCCCTTATCAGTGGCCAAAATGTGATTCATTCTTTAGGGATGAGGAATCACCTTAAATAATAATGGGAGATACAACTAGCCACCATAGAGTTATCCTCCCACAATTGTTATTTCTTTTTTTTCCAGAGAATGATTTTGAAACCTACGAAGACGCATGTAGTTGAACACGTTCTTCAAATCCTACGACACCTCCCAACTAATTTAAGGAAGGGAATGCATACCCAGTTAGTTTATAAGATAGACCTCCCTCACCTTGAAGGGAAATAATAACTATAGGACTCATTCAATTGGAACATTAAGAATCCTTCATCACAGACATCAAAAACCTAGAGCAGGTTGCACCACCATCTATACCTATTTAAATCAAACAAAATATGTCCTTCCATTTACATTTATAGGGGAACATTGGCTTTTACCACTCTATGGGTGTGGATCTTCCCAACTTCCTCAACTATGATCACTATGATTTCCTTATCATATTTTCCTCAGACAAAATGTATGCATAGGTTGGATTGGACTTGAAGACACGCTAGTTTTGAACTATATTTTGTTATTTTTTGGATTTAGAAAAATATTTTTTGAGTTGAGTGTGATTTTGTTTTCCGGTTTACCAAAAAAATTGTGTTTTTCGCCGAAGTTTAACTTTTTTTGTGAGCAATTTAATTTTGTTTCATTTATTATGATTGGTTCTTCAAAACAACATCTTGTTGTTGGGGGGAATTTAATTTTTCATGTTTAGCTGATGGGTGCATGTATGAGTCTTCTGCACTTTTAGCTAATGGTTGGAACATGTGAATGTGGAAGGTTGGAACATGTGCATGTACAAGATTGTTTTCAAATCTTGATATTGTGTTGGTTGGTAATTGTTGGTAAATGGGGACATTTAAAGCTATGGGAGAGACAAGTGTTTTCGTTTTTATTGTAGAATATATATATATATATATATATATATATATATATATAATTTTCTATTGATTATTGATTAAATTTAGTATAATTGAAAAATTTTGGAGGGATATTTGTGTACTGTATGACATGATTTTGTGGGAGAGCTTGTATGGATTAAAAAGTTGATTTTAATTGAATTCTTTTGTTCTAATTAATTGTGGTGGGTGGATTTAAATTTTAGATTCAATTTTCTAGGAGCGTACTTTTATTGTTTGAGATATCATTGAAACAACATGATTGCAACAATGAATGGAATAAATTGGACTCTGAATATGTAGATGATATGTGGCAATGCTAAATTAAATATCATTATTTTTTCATTTGATCATGATATAGTTTTCTATAAGCCAAAAAGAAGTGGTTATTCCCAACTTCTTTGTTAAAAAAATAATTTAAATTGCTTGTTTATTCTTTTAACAAAAGACAAATTTACATGTAACTTTTGTTGTCTGTAACTTGTGTTTGCAAAGTGTCTGCAATAATTTTTGAAGAGGTTGAAGGTGTTCATCTAGTATCTTTCTTTTAAGCATTCAATTTCCATATTAGTTTATGTATTTCACATACATGTGCAATTGGTTGCTCTTCTTGTTGCTCCATGGTGTATGCCTCGTGCATAATGCAACTAGTGTGTTTTATTGAATGGTGTACTCCCCATGCATAATTCTAGCTACTATGTTTTATTGAAGTTTGTTGTGGTATTGGTAAAATATTTGATCAAATAACTTTGATCAAAGTTCTCTTATCTTTATGGAAAAGATAGAAAAGTCTTGGAGCATTTCAGTGTAGAAGATGTTATATAATATGGGATTTTAGTTTCATCCTTTAGCTACTTTCTTTTTGTAGTACTAGGTATGTTCAATAATTTATACAAAATCACTGATAGTGGGTATTTTTGGAATATTTTGGTCTATTCTGTAATTTATACAAAATTGATGATAACACATGTTTTTTTAAGAAGAATTTGGTTTGATTTTGGAAACAATACATTTTAGTAACAAGTCTATTTAGTAATTTACAGAAAACTAATGATAATGGGTAGTTTTAGAAGATTTTGATTTGTCTTTGGTTTTAGGGTTACATTTTAATTGTGCATATTCTAGAAAATTAATGATAATGGGTAGTTTTAAAACATTTTGGTTTGGTTTTGATTCTAAGATATATAAGATTATTGTGTTTGATAATAAATGTAAATCATGCTTATATCAACTAAAATTTGTATATGTATTCATGTAAAATTTGTAAATATGTAATCTTAGTTTTATCCTTTCTTTGATTCCTTTATGTAATAGAAATTTCATTCACTAATTTATACAAAATTACTAATAGTGGGTAGTTTTGGAAAATTTTGGTCTATTCAATAATTTATGTATTTCACATAAAGGTGCAATTAGCTTATTTTCTTATTGATTCATAGTGTGTGCCTCTTGCATGATGCAACTACTATGTTTTATTGAAGTTTGTTATGGTATTAGTGTAATGTTTGATCAAATCATTATGCTCAAAGTTCTCTTATTTGTATGAACACGATAGAGAAATCTTGTAACTTTTCAGTGAAAATAATTGTATATGATATGGACTTTCATTTTCATCCTTTTTGTGTTTCCTTTATGTAGTCAGTAATTTATACAAAATCATTGATCGTGATTATTTTTTTTTCTAATATTTTTTTTTACTTAAAATAAATTGAACTAAGTATGGAGAGTTATGGTGGAATATTAGCAAATCAATGTTCCATAAATGACTAGTTATCATGCACATTACATCATTTGTAAGAATCTATGTTGTGGAACTATTTGAAGTGCAAGAGTGTGGGAGAACGAGTCATATGAATTCTTCGCACAAAATGCATAAAATAATTTTTTTCACTTTATATACTTATTTTTAATAATAAACATTGTTACTCTCATGCCCTCAAAGCTAACCCATAGATGTATAATTTTTTTTGTTGATTAAATAGTTAACTTACTACTTAGTTAATTAAATGTCTTAGTGAAAATAGTTAGCATATTTCATACCTATATATATATCTTAAAACCATGTTCTATCAACCTTAGAAAAGGTTGTTCAAGGTTTTTCATCAAGTTTGTTCAACTTGTGCATGATTACATAAATTGTTCAATGTCATAAAATATGAACACGTTTACAAAACTACAATAAATTCTATTTCTATTAACTATTCTACAAGGTCTCCTTCACTTTTATCGTAGTAATACAAACTACATGATATTATTACTATAACTTATTTATAATGTGGGAAAGATGAAATTACATCATTTCCTATGTTTGTCCTTAACATACATGGTTGTGTGTGTCACGTCCCTAGAACGTGCCTTGTGATCGTCCACCTATTGAGAGTGTGTGACACCACAACGTTTCACACTTGAATGCTTGGAAACACCAAGGTTACTTCATCTAGACTATGCCTCTTCACCTAGACCATAACCATACTTGGTTCTAGGCTACCGACGAGTCACACTCCCACTCTAGCAAAACTTTTGTATTCTTAGAAATATATTTTCTTCTTTAATTATTATTCATATTTAAGCATACATCCAAGAGAAACCAAGATATCAAAAATGGAGCAAATGAAATACAAACATATATATAGTGTAGGAAGTATAAACTGTACCTAACACCCAAATAAGTCTTTGTTATAGAAGAATAGTTACAAGATGAGCACTATTGACTCTACTTACAATGATGCAGGAGCATAATTGATACTCAGTAGCACGTCAACACCTAGCCCAATAGCACAAGGAGGGAGTAGATCTCGAGGAGAGAAATGCTAATCTTATCATTTTGTTTTAAATTTATCATAATTTTAATGTAATAAAGTTTGTAAGGCTCGAGGAAGAGAAAGAAATTTTATTGTGTAAGGATAAGTGTAAATTTTATTTAATGGGTCATAGTTTGAACAGATCATGAGCATCACCTCGGATATGAAGATTGTAAATGAATATTTATTGTAGCGTCCCCAGCCACCGGGAAATTCCCCTACAATCAGACTCTCCTCAATTCAATACTTCTCTAATACCAAGTTCTGATACAGAACCTGTAGCACACCCTAGTATTAGGCCATTGGGCTATGCATGCTCTGATGTCATTTTGTAACACACTCCCAACCACATGTTGGGGAATGTCACTTGAAGAACTTATTCATTTACACTATATATCTATATATATATATATATATATATATATATATATATATATATATATAATACAAGTTCAAACAGAGATATATATGTATATTCTGTTAAAACATAGATTCATTTGGAAATGATAGTAAAAACATACATGCAACAAACACATGCAATTCTTATAGATATTAGACATGTACTTAAACACAACATGTAAAACTAACACAATTGGTACTTATGTTTTAATTGATGGCCACCAATTGTGTGCAGACCTTCCATAAACCTCCCATCCATAGACCATGTTGCTCATCACTCTTAGTAGTGGTTCACCCCTGAGCTGGGACTAAACTCCACCTGGGCAAGGGATTCCTGGGCTAGGGTTAGAGAATGGAATGATACACAATCAATGAGGAAGGATTCCCTCCTAGGAGTCAACTTACACACAAAACTCATAGCCTCTCATTCCCCACATGCCTATCCCACCCCAAGAAGTATGCACCTTCACTATTTAACAATCCATAGGCTGATCAACTTCCCTTCCAGAGATTCAAAAATAGGTCGGACTTGAATTCTCAGAGCTTTGTAACTACTCCTGGGATCCCTCCAGGAGAAATCACTTCCCCAACAATCTCTCACTTGGAGAAAGTTTCTCACAGGACTGACAACCTACTTAGTCTTTTCCAGCAAACCCTCTCACTTGGAGAGAGTTTCTCATAGGCCTGACAACCTTCCTCTTCATTACACGGGCCTGACAACCCGCCTCTTCACTCCCTCTCCTAGTCAACCAACAATCGGCTTAGGTGAAGGTAATAACCTGAAAACAAGTAAGGACACAGAACATGGCATCAAGCCATCCTCAACCAAGGAACTGCATTGGAAGCAACAACCAACCGTTAATTCATGGTACGGGTTCAAGAAAGGAACAATGTGCTTTGATTCATAGAAAATGTACGGGACATCTAAAAATATCTACATGTTTCAGAGGTGTGTGCATGTTTCAAATGTCAACAATGGAGGTAGTCTCTCACTATGTGAGTGCATGCCTAGGAAGGTTGGCCAGAATGGAATCAAACCCCCAAGAATCACGATTTTTCCAAATATAATTGCATGTTCCAAATTGGACACTTGTCCTCATGAAGCTGCATGAGCTCCACTTAACATTCTTTCCCTTCCCATAGGAACATAGGATAAGATAGGCTATGTCCAACCTTAGTTTTTAGGAAATAATAATATAATATTATTCCCATAGAGATAATCCCTCAAGATTATCCCTTTCCCTAGCCTCTTAGCCCCATCCCTGTAATAGCCCTCCCATTCATCATGACATCGACCTCTCAACAAGTGCAATATTTTTTTTTTTGTCTGCGTGTGTACAAGGGAATGAATACATTATACTCTGCGTAGCAATGCAACGATGAACATGTCGCATGCAACGGTGACAACAACATGACGACCCAAGACACACTTCAATCATTCGGAAGCAATGAACAACAATCAACCGACAAATAATAAGACTGACTACCTGCTTGTCCTACCCTGCAACGCTCAAGCCCAGGTTCCCATTGATTTTAACCATTTAAGGTCTCAGGGCTGGTGACTGTTCTGAGGAACATGGAGGTGTCTACATCCTGCCCGACACAAGCAAACCCAGCCTACTATGCTAAAGAAAAAACCATAACAATCAAGATCGCAGTCAACAGGGTTATCCAATTAAGGCAATTTGCGATAGTGAATCCTTAATAACTCATTAAATTACTCACTACTATACAGTATTGCTCCGGAAGTGTAATTCCATCATATTACAAGACAATGGAAATTAATACAGTAGGTATAGCAATAATCAAGACATTAACCCAACCTTCAATACCTCAATTAACATGTACTTGGGTAATTTATCATCTTGGAGTTTTGTTTTAGTTAATTTATATGAGTTGTATATCATGCAAAAAGGTTTCTAAACCATTTTTGTTTATTTCAATCTTGTTGACAAGTTCATTTTACTTCAGTTCAATCTTGTTGACAAGTTCTCAGTATTGCAACTTGGCACAGCCGCACCCTCACTGGCACATCCGCTTCCTCAGGACCCTCTTTCTCTCAGCTCGAAGAACCCCAAAGTTCTTCTATTTCCCTATCGGAAAATCTTCACCCACAGTTCTCTTCAGCACGATCCTCTCTTCTTTACTTTCGAAGGATCAGAACTCGCGGCTTCGCAAGTTTTCTATCGATCACTGGGCTATCAAATCCCTGAGACCCGATGTGTCAGTCAACGTTGACTTCCTCTTTCCTCTATCGGGACTTCGGCTCTATCGCGACTTCACTACTCGCGATACCAATCCCTCGGTTTTCCAACCCCCGATACCTGATGCGCCGAAACGCCGATGCACATGTGCGTTGACTTTTCAACGGTCCCTTGTCTCGTTGGGACTTCGGACTTCACGGGATCGCGAATCCTAACACCAAATATTCGGGACTTCTCGCGGTGAGGTCCCGGTGACTACGTGCCACCTGTACTCCACTAACCTTGACTGTGGCCCACACAAACTCTACTAGCCATCGGGATATCATGTGTCACGGTTTCGCGATCCTCGTTGCCAAATCTTCGGTCCTTTCCTCACGAAATCTCGATAGGCGATTTTTCAATTAATCCAATGCTCCTGACTAGCTTGGACCAACGGCTATCCTTTTTCTCACTCCTCGTGTCTTCACAACTTGGAGTACCCAATGATTGGATTCTCACCCTGTGAACTTTCGAGTTCACGAGATCTTTCGATCTCTGCCACCTATCCTCCTCAGATGGACGACTCCTAATCTTCTCACCTCTTCACCGCTCGTGAAGCTGAAGGACTTCCCTTTCTATCCTCCGATGTCCGAGTCCCCAATATGGGAGATCTCGCCCCTCTGGGACATGAAATCTTCAACGGTCCAGAATCTATTGGCTGATCCAACGGTTGTCGGGTATTACGCTCTGGATATGATGGCTCAGATCCATCCTTCCTCCTATGCGCTCCTTCGACTGCTCCCTGGATACAAAAACCAACGGTCCAGATTCTATCGGCTGATCCAATGGCTGATATTGCTCCTCCTGAGCTTAGGCACTCTTTCTTCCTACACTTGGAAGAATTCCAATTTCCCAAAGGCCTCAACCTCTCTCTGCTTTCTTCTATGTGAACTCCCGAACCTTGATCTTCGTCGCGCGTGTAAAAATGTTAATTCCTCTTGAGCTTCTATCTCCTTTCTCGAATCCTCAAAGGATTCTTTCGACTCCTACACTCCTTGCAGAGTCTCCTCATGCACACAGCGTGCTATCTCTTCTGAGCTTCCACAAACACTCAGACTCCTTGGGGGATTTTGTCCTTCTTCCTTCTCGCACAAATGAAGAATAAAATGCCTTCCTGACAATCTCCCTACACAAGCAACCTCTTGCTGACTGCTTCTAGGTGTTCAGTAACCCAGTGAAGATCCTTCAGTGGATACTTCCTCCAGCTCCTGAACTCAAAGAGTTCTTTCCTCTTCTCTGCCCATCTGTACAATGACTCAACTTCCCACCTGGCAGAGTTTCTCTTTCTCAGAACGTTCAGTAGTTCTGTCTTCTATCGTGCACTCCTTGCACCTGCTCAATGCCCACTTAGCAGAGGTCTTACAGAATCCTCAGTGATTCTGGTTTCCCTTAAGAATTCACAGCAGAGTTCTTCTTCAACGCGACCCGTACATATGCTCAATTCCCACTTGGAAGAGCTCTATAGAATTCACAGCGGAATTTTGTCTGCAACTGTGTCTCTCCTACACAGCCTTGCCTCCAAGGTATTCAGCAACCTTGAGGTCTTTCCCTTGAGTTGTTGACTTTAGCTTCTATGCCGCAGCACGTCTTTGTCTGACTCCACAGAGTTCAGAAATGCATCCTCAGTGCATGGCTATCAGAACCCGTAGTGTTCTGTCACACCCTCTTGGTGTGAAGCCTCAAAGACCTTCACCTGAAATCAAACACTCTCTTGCAAATGAATGATAACAACATACAATCATGGCATACAATGGAACACTCATAGACATTCATTCAACATAGAGTATATGCAGGAAAAACTACTCTGTTTGTATTAAAATGGCAAATGCCTGTATTTTACAATGGTGTTCCTGAGCTCTCTCTGGCTCTCCTCCTATATCCCTTTTTTTTTTTTCTTCAAAATGAGATCTAAAAATATCTTTTACCTGAGGGGCTCTTAGAGCGCTTCCCTCTAGATCTACCTACCCTATTCATTTACATTGAATGGGATGTCTAGTCCAGAAATGGATCTAGATATCAACCATTATACACATTAAATGCCTATCGTATCTACAGCTTGTGCAAAGGCATGGCTTCTATGGCTCACCAGCCTAGACATTAATTACATTCAATTTCAAATTCAAATGAGGCTACGCCTCTCTTTAGCTTGAATGCACGTGCTCTACGTGGCTGGCTGGCTGGCTGGCTGATGTGGAGAGATGCTCCTGCATCAAACTCCTCAGCTGCAAAATCATGAGCTCCTTCTCATGCGCTTCCCCTCTCAGCTGTTGGAAATCCTTGTGGATCCCAAACAAATATCTGGAGCTTCCCATCTGCTCCATTCTATTGTTGTTGCTGCTTCTGCTACGCCGCTGTTGCTGCTTCTTTTCTGCCCAGCTGCTCCTCGCTGGAAGTCTCTGCGGACCTCAACATCAACCTTCTAATATCTTCTATCACTTGGTCCAGCTGCTCCAGTGGCTGGTTCTTCTCTTGCAGTCTCCTCAGCTGCAAAATTTTTTGGTAATTGGGAAGATCACCATGATCTCCCATGCTTCCTTCTTCATCTTCATCTATGGCCTCAAGTTGCCACTCTTCTACAGACTTCAGTTCTGTAGTCTCTTCTTGACTGACTTGCTGCTCAGTCATCCTCTTCTCTGACAGCTCAAATTCTGCCAGTTTTCTGACTGGCCCTAGATTGTTCAACCAATCCTCTAACATCTCTAGCTTCATCTCCCATGGAGTAGTAAATCTTCCTGCCTGCTCTTTGGATTCCTTCGCTGCTAGCTTCATTGCTACAACTTCTTTCCTTTCAGCTTCCTGGCCGAAATTATTAAGCCCTTCCTCAAAATG
>JASDQU010242675.1:168309-186927 GCA_032191745.1 Picea mariana
GAGAGAGAGCTTGAGAGAACTCGGACTCAGTTGCAGTCCAATGTTTGTAAACATTTGTATAGAAACACAGAGATAATATAAAAGTAGTTTTTCCTGCATATGGTGTGTTTATTTATTTGTATTCATTGTTATGATTTTATATGTCATTCATTTTTTAATCTACGAACTGGTGATGTATGGTACGAGTTTCAATTATTTCTCATCTTAGAGTTTGCAAGTGAAAGGAGTGCACATAGTCTGCAAGGAGTGCATTGACAGAGGTTATTTAACCTCAAGGAAATATCAGGGGGGAATATCATTGAACCTTCATCAGCAGAAGTGCAAGGAGTGAATAGGAAGAACTCTTTGTCGAGTTCAGATGGAAGTTGAGTTACTGAGTTCGAGAAGAACAAATTTACTGAATACTCTATAGAAGCAGCCCTGCAAGGTGTGTATCAAGCAAGGGGAACACCAAGAGGAAGAAAAGTATTTATTTTCAAGAAATCCTTCGGATTTGAGTTTGACAAAATCCCAGAAACACAAGGAGTGCATGGGAGATTGAAATATTTGAGGAGATCAAGCTCAAAAGGAATAACGCAATGAGTGTGTGGGTGATGGACATATTATAAGTCCTAAAGATCAGAAGAGATAAAACAAAGTGAGCGTAAGAGACAGACTTATGCCAAGTCCAAAAGCTCAAGATAGATATCATTTTCAAACATGCAGATGAGACCCATAGGTCGAGTTCACGGGAGAAAGTTCAAAGGCCAAAGAACGATTTGAATTCTTTCAAAATCTTCCAAGTCAGGAGAAGGTGGAAGCTCAAGAGGAGGAGTGACAACAACCATTAGATTGGTTGTGGGGAAGGAACCTGGAGCATTAGATCAATGTCTAGTTACATAAGAAAGTGCAGAGGAGGAAACAGATCTTAAGCATTGGATCTAAGTGAAAAGGATCAGTCATCATCTGATAACAAGAAGGTGCACAAGATTTAACGCTTTGTGTACATGCAATAGGGTAGACTCACAAAAGTCCTGAAGTCCTGAATTCATTTGGGATTGTCCATCACTTGGGATGACGTGTGGAGGAAATCCATCAAGCTCGGGTGAAGGTGCTCCAGGAGGAACGAGTTCATAGAAGGTGTAAACACCCAAAGCCCGAAGAGCCGAAGGGCTGAGAGCTGTCGATATGAAAAGGGACACTTGTCAACAGATCCTGAGCTCTGGGTAAGTTGTAGTGAGGTTTCAGTTGAGAACTGAGATCACCGAAGCTCTAAAATCCGAAGAAAAGCTGGACCGTTAGATCCAAGAGGGCACGTGGTGAGAGATCATGAATTGCAGGTGAAGTCACTCTAGGATAATGCGAAGGAGAAAGGTTTGACATCGCCAAATCCTGGACAACCAAAGTGAACGATAGTCATCAATTTGGAAGAGGACAGGTGTCATGAAATCCTGGACTTCAGACGATTCCACTCCGAGGTTTTTATGGAAAGAAGTTTTGGAAAGTTCTGAAGTGTCGAAGGTTGAAGTGGTTAAGGGTCGTTGATCCCAAAAGGACCATGTGGATCCTTGATCTGTGAAGGGACACATGTTGAAACAATGGGTTGTGATACCATATTGTGATGTCCCCAGCCACTGAGAAATGCCACTACAATTAGGTTATGTTCAATTCAATACTACTCTAATACGAATTTCTGATACATAACCTATAACACACCATAGTATTAGTCCACTAGGCTATGCATGCTCTGATACCATTTTGTAACACACACCCAACCACGTGTTGGGGTATGTCACTTGAAGAACTTCTTCATTTACATTGTATATATATATATATATATATATATTTAAAATACAATTTCAGACAAACATATATATGGATATTATGCTTAAAAACATATTCATGCGGAAATGACAGTAAAAACATACATGTAGAAAACACAGGAAATTCTTATAAATATCAGACATGTACTTAAAAAAACATGTAAACTTAACACAATTGGTACTTATGTTTTAACTCATGGCCACCAATTGTGTGAAGACCTTCCAAAAACCTTCCAGCCATAGACCATGTTGCTCATGACTCTTAGTAGTGGGTCATCATTGAGCTGGGACTAAACTCCACCCTGGCAAGGGGTTCCTAGGCTAGGCTGAGACAATGGAATGCTACACATTCAATCAGGAAGGATTCCCTCCTAGGAGCCAAATTACACACACAGCTCACAACCTCTCATTTCCCACATGCCTGTCCCATCCCAATAAGTATGCACCTTCATTGTTCAATAGTCCATCAACTGCTCAACTTCCCTTTGATGCCTTCAATAACATGTCGGACAAGAATTGTCAGTGCTTTGTAGCTATTGTTGGACACCCCCTAGGAAAAATCACTTCCCCATCAATATCTCTCACCTAGCATTTCTCATAGGCCTTATAACCTGCTTCTTCTTTTCCAGCAAACTTTCTCACTTGGAAAGAGTCTCCCATAGGCCTGCCAACCTATCTCTTCATTCCATGGGCATGACAACCCACCTCTTCACTCCTGCTCCTAGTCAATAAACAACTAAATCAGGTGAATGCAAAAATATAAAATGAGTAAGGACACAAAAGATGGAAGAAATCCATGCTCAGCCAAGGAGCTCCATTGGAAACAACAACCAACTGTTAAGGCACAATACGGGTTCAGGCAAGGTATAGTGCATTGTTATTCATAGGAAAAGTACGGGACATCTCAAAATGTTTGCAGGTTTCAAAGGTGCATTCATGTTCCAGAGGTCAAAAATGGAGGTAGTCGCTTAATGCATGAGTGTGTTCCTAGGAAGTTTGGCTAGAATGGAAGCGAACCCCCAAGAATGATGAGTTTTCCAAATATAACTGCATGTCCCAAATCAGACACGTGACCTCATGAAGTTGCATGAGCTCCACTTAACATTCATTCCCTTCCCATAGGAATTTAGGATAGCTTAGGTTATGTCCAACCTCAGTTTGGGAAATAATAATATAATATTATTCCCATAGAGATAAGCCCTCAAGCTTAGTCATTTCCCTTGTCTCTTAGCCCCATCCCTTTCCCTGCCTTGTGGAGCTTAGTCCCCCATTCTCTTTTATCATGGTCGGTCTACATGCAACGATTTTTTTATATCATTGATATGAGTATTTACATATACATAAATGGGATATTTGGCCTTTAGAATCTAGGCTCTTCATCCTAATCATCAAATAAGCCTCCTAGCTTATAATCACTTGGCTCACGAGCCTACAAAACATATTTACATTCACAATTAAAATTGGGGCTTGGTCTTAGGATATTACATTTATTGTAATAAGCTTAGTGGTAGGATGCTTTTATTGGTGATATGAAAGCACTAGAATAGTCTTGAAGGAATGCTTGAGAATCCCCTTCATGTATAAATCAATGTAATATATTCCAAAAAGAGGTTTTTGAAGTTGTTGAAAAGTAGTTAAGAAGTTTTGAGAATAGAGAGAACAGAGCTAGGAGAGGAGAGAAGAATTGAGACTCTTTTGAAGTCCAGTCTTGTAAACTCTTGTAAAAAGTATTCAGATTTAATGAAAAGAATATTTCCCTGCATATGAATCTCTATGTGTGTTCTCCTTGAATGAATGTTTTTTTCTGAATGTTTACTATGCATATTTATGAATTCTATGAGTGTTTAAATGTTCCCTTTACAGGAATAGATAGAATTATGTATCTATGTGAGTTTTGAGTGGTCTGAGCTTTCAAGGCTACTGCAAACAGTGCACACCATATTTGTTAGGAACTCTAAGAAAAGAGCACAAGGAGTGTGAAATAACTCAGTCATGATTTATGTGAGGAGCGTTCCCAGTGGGAACACCAGAACCAGTCACAAGCTCAGAAGGGATAGTGCTAGGAGTGTGCCTATACTTGTAGGAGTATAAAATATCAGAGAGGAGACTGGTGCAAAGCATGCACTGAGTCAACACTTAACTAATTTTTGAATAATATCAGGGGAGACATAACACAAGAGTGTGCAAATCCTATGCAAGGACTATAGAAGGAGAGCATAGTCTAAGTGCTAGACTATAACTGAAGCACAAAGTGTGCACAAAGGTCCGAGTATTTTGAGAGAAAATATCAGGAGGTAAGTGCAAGTTGTGTGCCCAATTTTAAGTCCTTCAAGTGATGAAGCTCAAGGAGAGATAGCAGGAGTAAGTCCCCAGACGAAGGATAAATCTCTTTGTAAGAAAGAGAGCAGGTGAGATCAGTTCAACAGGAAACAAGATCCCTTATAGTTCAGAAGGGAAGGAGAACACTAATTAAGCATCGAATTCCTTCGGATGTCTTTGCTTCTATATGTTTTAAGTGTTTGTTGTAAAGGAGGAGAAATCTCTGAAGTCCTAAACTCCAGAGTAAATATAGACCGTTAGTCATCAGGGACATGTGTCAATAGATTATCAAACCTTCAGAAGTTCAAAAATATGGAGGATTGTGGGTGAAAAGTGTTATGGTTTGAAAGTTCTAGAAGCTTGAAGTTCTGGAGTAGATCACAATCGTTGGATATTGGGGAAGTGTGTATTGTTGATCTGTAATCCCTCCGGGAATTCACTAATTTGGCATACTGAAGATTTCAAAGTTGTTTCGGTTAGAACTCATGAAGCCTGATTTTCTGAAGTGCTAGTTCAGGAATTCACCAATTTGGCGTTCAAGGGTTTTGGAAGGTTTTGAAGGAAAAATTCCTAAAGCCCAAAGTTCTAGAGCACCAAAGTTTTTGCTTTCGAAATTTTAAGCCCCGTGTTTTGGCCCGAGGTCATGTGAAGAATCTGTTGGAGTAAATACCCTCAAGAACTTGAATTTTCATGAAAGTAAGGAATAAAAATCATGTGGATAGGATTCTAATGGTTATCTGTGGACTCAAGAGCCACTTCGGCTCCTATGTAAATCGATCCTAGACTAGGAGGTCATGTGAACCCCTATGAGGGTTGGGGGTTTGCATCATATGTTATCAAAGAAGAACCTTTGTTTACAGACAGTAGGTAGAGAAGGATAATTTAATATCATTTTAAATTGTGTGAAGAGAATATGACTACAAATGGTCATCTAAAGAGTTCAGAGGAAAGTCACAGTGAAGTGAAAAAAGATGTCAAAATGAAGGGCATCGAGAAAATGAGTAATGAGGAGGTTGAATTAAAGGAGATAGATGAGGTGAGGGCATGACTTCATGTGCTAATGGAAAAATGGAAAAGAGATAAATAAGCCCAGAAATGTGGATGGGTAATGAAGAAGGTTGCTAGATGGCCTATCCAACAGTTGATTTCTAGGAGATAGAGGCACATGCTGAAAGTTTAGATAAAGGAGGAAGATAAAATCAAGAAATATGATAGAGAAGTATGCACCTGTGAGCCTGAACAGGGGTCAATCCTTGGAAAGGGTGATGATGAGAAGATACCAACTGGGGGTCTCATGGACTCTAAGGAGACTTTAGATCAACAAGTGGAGGTGATGACAGAGGAGTTAAGTGAGGCCATAGAGCCACATGTTTTTAAAACTGAAAACTTGTATATGGAGGCACATCCAGGTGAAGGTGGAAAATCATTCAATTCTACCATAGAGGAAAAGGAAAAAGAGGTCATACCTCTCAAATACGTTGAGGGAGCACAATTATTGGAAGGTGTTGAACAAGGAGAAAAGTATGCAGAAGATAATGACCAGCATGATGGAATGCTTGAGAGATCCTGGAAAGAGATTGAGTTGTTGGAGCACCTATTAAAATATCCCACAGATGGAGATGAGATTGTAGCTAGAGAAGTGGTAGATAAGATTATCCAAAAACTTGAGGAGAATTTCTTGCAATATGTTATTGCATGACTGAAATAAATAGAATATAAAAGGGAACCACAACAAAATCATTGTAGAGAAATGCAGGATTATGTGCCTATATCATTCAAGGATGGACATTGATATTGAAATGATAAGGATGTTGATGGTAAATATGTCTCGAAGAATACATACAAAAGAGATTTACATCAACAACAACATGAGACAAGTGAAAAATACACAGTGTAGACGTAGATCCAGTGGGCCATTACAGAGTAAGGTATGGAACCATGGGAGACTGAGGATCTCGATGAGGAAAATATGTTGCAAGACAAGTGGGAAACAAGAGCATGAATTTTGGGATCATGGAGGATATCAAAAACATTAGTAGAGGAGCCATCAAGAGGAGCTAATTATTTTGTCAACAAGGGAGTACGATGCAGGAGCATCATTCCTACTCATCAACACATCAGCAGTTAGCACAACAACACAAGGAGGGAGAAGATCTCAAGGAGAGAGAAGCTCCAACCTTCTCATTTTGTTTTAAATTTATCATTTAATGTAATAAAGTTTGTAAGGATCGAGGAAGAGAGAGCCATTGTATTGTGTAAGGATAAGTGTAAATTTCCTTTAACGGGCCATAGTTTGTACAGATCTAGAGAAACACCTCAGTGTTATGGACCTAACCCTCACATAGGTAGAACAATATGTTCGGATGTAATATAGGTCAATATTAATAAAGCCTTGCAATAAAGTACAATAAGTCAAATGTAAGAAGAACTAATAGAAGCTTTCACTTCTAGAAGGATATTCCTCTAGATGGTTCTTTTGATAAACATATTTAGTATAAATAGGAGTCAAGGGTATGAGAACCCTAGCTTGGATATTATTGTAATAGATATCTTCTCGACTGGAGGTTTCCCCCTCGAAGAGGCCCATGAACATTGCTTTCAGTAATCTAAGTGCTCTTTCTGGTGTTATTTTGTTATCATTTCAATATTATTGTGGTCTTATTCTGGTTATATTGTTGTTCATCTGCCATTTCTATCAGTTTATTTTGTTCTGCATATTTTTAATATATGGAATATTACAAGTGGTATCAGAGCACTTTCCTTGGAAAAAAATTGTGGGTTAAATTTTTTTCAGGGTAGAGACATATTATGGCGTCTTTAAGCCACAAACATCTATCGTTACGTAGATAAACCCATGGTCAAGGGATTCATACATGTAGGAAATAAAAGTGGTTCTTAAGAGCACATATGTTGTCCACCCTTGTAACCCCTGTTGGTACCCCTTCGAGTGGTAGCGCATCAGACAACACTTGTGTACGGATCGACCTAGATTTCCTGAAGCCCTCTTTAGATAAACTGATCGGCCGCCTGACTGCTATAGTGCCACCGAGAAAAACACTCGGGAAGATACTCTCTAGTACCTAGGTAGTCGGGTAGTATGGCTAAGGGCACGGTCTAGCCTCCTTAGCTGAGACCTATTCCATTGGATTTATCTCTTCTCCCTTATCACATTCATACATATCATTTTTCAGCAAAAACAATTTACCCCACCTACCCTATCTCGATTCCCTATTCATCATGGCCCATACCCGTAGCCAAGACTTGGAAGCTCGCTTCAATACCTTGCAATCTAATTTCACAGAGACCCAACAAGAAGTGAAACAACTCAATGCCAATGTTGTCGCCCTCAATACAAACACACAGTCCTCCATCGTCGCCTTAATCAAGGAACTCAAAAAAGACATGACTACCTAGATTGAATCTGTAGTTTCGATGATCTTCACCAAGCTGCATATCCCTGTAGATAACCATTTATCTGATCCACCTCCACATACCGAAGCTGAAACTTCCTCTCATTCCCATAATTTTAAGCACCGTCACTTTTAGTGTGACTTACGCCTTTCGTAGGTGGATGTGACTAAATTTGATAGCTCAGATCCCACTAGTTGGATAACCCAAATGGAGCATTATTTATCATTATACGGCATTACATATGACTTGGACAAACTTTGATATGGTGTTCTCCATCTAGATCAAGAACATTGGCAATGGTGGCAATGGAGAAAAACTTCTCATCAAGGGTATATTGCTTGGACACACTTTGTAGCATATCTTTATGAACATTTTGACACTGATACCAACCATTTAGGTTGGTTGACAAATTTGAAACAAATTGGAACAGTGGAAGACTTTATAGCTACTTTTGAGTGCTTGGCTTTTCGGACAGAGGGCATGTCTGATGCCTTTTCCAAGAATGTTTTATCAATGGCCTCAAGGATGAGATTCATGCCCATGTCCTTTTGGCTCGGCCTTAGAGTTGGGTGGAGGCTACTAAAAGAGCTAAAGAAGCAAAATAGGTTGCATCTTCTCAAAACATGAAACCCCACTTTATTCCTCGCACTAAACCAGTCAATCCCACTACCCCCTCTGCTCCACTAAATATCCAAAAATTGACTAGGGTTGAAATGGTTGAATGCCAACTCGAAAGCCTTTGTTATAATTGTGATGACAAATATTTTTTGGGCCACAAGTGTAAGGAACAAATTTTTTTTATGGCCATATCAGAGGATATTTCGGAAGAGGATGTTGAAACTCCCCTTATGTATGAGTCACCTAAAACCACTGACATAACCCCTCCCTCAAACCCTCCCGAAGTAGAACTGGTCATTTCCCTAAATTCTCTCACTGGATTCTCTGCTCCCTAAACACTCAAGATAATCAGTTACATCAAGCATAAGAAGGTCATCATTCTGGTTGCTAGTGGAAGCACCCATAATTTTATCCATCACCGCATTGCCCAAGAAACTCATTTCTATATCCATGCAATCAATAATTTCCAAATCATGATTGCCAATGGAGGCTCCATGAATTGTGGAAGGCGTTGTGAAAATCTCTGTCTCCAAATTGGTGACTACCACCTGAAATCTCATATGTTTGCTAAAGACATGGGCAGTTTTGACGTTGTTTTGGGTGCAGACTGGCTAAGGAATTTGGGTCCCATTCTCATGGAGTTTAAGGAATTAACCATGCATTTCAACCAAGAGGAAAAAAAATATAAGTTCCAAGGCATAACCATTGGTTCACCTGAGATCATTAGTTCCCATCGCATGGAAAAGATGCTCAAAAAATGTCATTCTGGCATTATTTCCCAACTCGATGTCATACAAGGAACTAAGACACCCTCGGTGTTATCCACATTTTTGGTTATCGAGATGGTGACATGATAATTACATGATAATGGAAGATCTAACTCTTCTTTAAGATCATTTTCATGAAGAAAGTTACACTTATTAGCTTCTCAAAATCACTCTTTTGAAGATAGTACGCAGGCTGCATATATATTGTCCTACGGAAATGCTTGATTTCCGCAGGTTGCATTTAGTCTGACTGCGGACTTTCCGCACTGTGTTAATGGTCAAGGTGCGGAAATGTTTCTTAAGGGATAAAACGAATAAGTTCTCAATCCTTCTAGAAGGAATCTTCTAGAAGGATGAGTTGGAGTTCGAATGGTTGGCAAATTAATGAATCTCCAGATTTCTTGGGATTACATTCTATCCAAGTAACTAAACAATCTTTTCCTATATATTGAAGAGAGGATTCATGGAAATGGTTGGTAGTAGCAAATTAGCAAGAGTAAGATATTGGAGAATTGGTGAACTATTGTATGGAGAATTGATGCTGCAGCAAATAGAGACAGCCACAAGGTTATCACAAGTAGTGGAAGTTCTTCATGCATGATGAGCAAATGTGTGTGTGTCAAAGCTAGAATCCGTTGAAAGGGGATCTATGACATCAAGGCTCAGGTTGTATTTTTCTCTTTCAGTTAATATAATACATGAATATGTCCCTTTCCCATAATGATGATATCATCTTATTACATGATTCCTTGATCACATGTATAGTTTAGAGTTTTGAATATATTAATGTCTTTGTTGTGATTGGTTTGTGTTGTTGTGATTGGACGACGCAAGAGCATCGTAGCAGATCAAGGATCAATAGAGAAAAGGAGAGATTTCATAAAGTAAGTACATCATCCTTCTTCTCTTGTCCATTCAATACTTTAGAACTAGGGAAAGAGTAGTATTTCTGTCACGGTTTGTTCCAGATCCAGGTGGATCTGTGGAGATTGGTCTGTGTCCGCACTCACGAATTTATCCTTGAACACTCGGTGTCGGAAGACCTTGAATCCATCTTCTCTAAACATCAAGTGGTCTTTTACACTCCCCAGGGACTCCCTCCTTCCCATGGTTTTCATGATCATTCCATTCCCCTTGTACCAAGAAGCCTTCCTCCCAATATCCATCCCTATCATCACCCCTTTTCCCAAAAAAATGAAATTGAGAAAATGGTTCAGGAACTCCTTAACGCAGGCATTATTGGCCCTAGTACGAGCCCCTACTCTTATCTTGTGGTCATGGTCCTGAAGAAGGAAGGTTCTTGGCGAATGTGTCTTGACTTCCATGCCCTCAACAAGCTCACCATTAAAGAGAAAATTTCACATTCCTGTCATTGATGACCTCTTGGATGAATTGAGTGGTGCTCAGTTATTTACTAAACTTTATCTTCGTTCTGGCTACCACCAAATATGTATGAAAGAGGCATATATTCCTAAGACTTCCTTTAGAACTCGCGAGGTCCATTATGAGTTTTTGGTCATGCCCTTTGGCTTGTGTAATGCCCCCTCCACCTTCCAAAGCCTCATGAATCATATCTTTCATCCTTTTCTCCATCATTTTGTCTTAGTTTTCTTTGATGATATCCTCATCTATAGCAAAACCTGGATAGACCGTATTGCTCATGTGGATCAGGTTCTCCATCTACTCTCTCAACACTCACTTTTCCAGAAACAATCTAAATGTGCTTTTGGCACCTCAAAAGTAGATTACTTGGGTCATCTGGTTGGGAAAGACAATGTCAAGGTGGATCCTAAAAATATTGAACCTATGAAATACTGGCCTCACCCAAAGACTCTCAAAATCTTGTGTGGATTTATGGGCTTAACAGGTTATTATCTCAAGTTTGTTGAGAATTATGGAAAGATTGCAGCACCTCTCACTGCACTCCTAAAAAAGAAATCCTTCACTTGTACTCCAGTAGCTGCTCAATCTTTTCAAACCTTTAATATGGCCATGTAAACAACTCCATTCCTGGCCCTTCCTGATTTCACAAAGACCTTTGTCCTGGAATGTGATGCTTCAGGGAAAGGAATTGGCATTGTCCTTGTGCAAGAGGGTTGGCCCTTGGCCTTTACCAGCAAGCAACTATCTGAATGAAATATGGGAAAATCAATATATGAAAAGGAAATGTTGGCTATTCTTTATGTCATTGATCTATGGCACCCTTATCTATTGGGGAAATGCTTCCAAATTAAGACAGACCATCAAAGCCTCAACTATTTTCTGGAACAATGCATTTCCTTCCCAGAGTAACAAAAAAGGGTGACTAAGGTCTTTGGATATGATTATGAGATCATTTACAAGAAAGGCAAAGAAAATGTAGTTGCAGATGCACTTTCCTGAAAATATGAAGATGAAGGATCCATTTTTTCTCTCTCCTTCATTGTACAGATTGGCTCCAAGACGTTCACCAGGAATGGCTACAAGATCCCAAAAGTTTGCATCTAATACAACAATTGCAATCCAATTCTCCACTTTCTCCAGGGTACTCTTAGATCCATTATGAGCTTCAATACAAAGGCCGTTTGTATTTAAGTAAACAATCAAAACTTAAATCCATGGTACTTTATGAGCTTCATGCTACACCCACAGTTGGGCAATTTGGGTTTACCAAAACCTATGACAGGGTCAAACGTTCTTTTTTATGGTATGGTATGAAACAAGACGTTCATAATTTTGTAGCTGAATGTGAGGTGTGTCAATGCAAAAAGGGAGAAACGGTCAAATCTCCTGGCACACTACAATTGCTTCCGATTCCACCTGTTATTTGGAGGGATATCTCTATAGATTTTATTACAGGCTTACCCAAATTGGGAAATAAATTAGTCATCATGGTGGTTTTTGATCTCCTTTCCAAGTATGCCCATTTTTGTGCTCTTCAACACCCATTTACAACATCCACCATGGCTCAACTTTTCATGGATCAAGTCTTTGAGCTTCATGGCATGCCACATTCTATTGTCTTTGATCGCAACCCAACTTTCACAAGCAAATTTTGGAAAGAACTATTCAAGCTACAAGGTACCCAATTGAATCTAAGCACAACTTATCATCCATATACTAATGGCCAAACTGAAGTTGTCAACAAGTGTTTGGAAACATATTTGAGGTGTTTTGCATCGGAAAAGAAAAATCAGTGGGCTCAATGGTTACCCCTAGCTGAATGGTGGTACAACACTTCATACACTAAAATTATCCGCATGACTCCTTTTGAAGTGGTATATGGACAAAATCCACCTCCAGTTCTCTCATACTTACCAAGTGTCTCGAAGGTCCAGGCGATTAACCAAACACTTAAGTCTATTATCCATACCCTCAAAGAGAATTTGGTCATGGCACAGAATCGCATGAAGCAATAAGTAGATCAAGGTCTCTCTGAACGTCAATTTGCAGAAGGGGATCAAGTGTTTCTTCGACTGCAACCTTACAAGAAAAATTCCCTCAAGGTCGAGCATTTTCAGAAGTTGGCACCAAAATTTATGGTCCTTATACCATTCTCAAGCATGTGGGACATGTGGCCTATCAGTTAGCTTTGCCCAGTCATTCTAATATACACCTGTTTTTCATGTTTCATGCTTAAATAAGGTGATTGGAACTAAGTGCCAAATTCAAACCAACCTTCCTGAGTTGGATGAATAAGGATCTATTTGGCTACAACTGCAAGCAGTTTTGGACCAGCGTCAACGAACCATCAAGGAAGTGTTAGTCCAGTGGAAAGATACAACTCCAACAAATGCCACTTGGGAACTAGCTACCATTCTGCATAAATTTCCACATCTCAAGCCTTGATGACAAGGTTGTTTTTAAAATGGAGGACATGTTAGGGACCTAACCCTCACGTAGGTAGAACAATATGTTCATATGTAATAAACTTTAATATTAATAAGGCCTTGCAATAAGGTGGAATAAGTCTAATGTAAGAAGACCTAATAGAAGCTTCCACTTCTAGAAGGATCTTCCTCTAGATTGTTCTTTTCATAGACATATTTAGTATAAATAGGAGTCGAGGGTATGAGAACCCTAGCTTGGATATTATTGTAATAGAGCTCTTCTCGACTGGAGGTTTCCCCCTCGAAGAAGCCTGTGAACATTGCTTTCAGTAATCTAAGTGCTCTTTCTGGTGTTATTATGTTATCATTTCAATATTATTGTGGTGTTATTATGGTTATATTGTTGTTCATTTTCCATTTCTAGCATTTTATTTATGTTCTTCATACTTTTTATATCTGGAATATTACACTCAGATATGAAGATTGTAAATGAATATTTATTGTAATAAGCTTAGTGGTAGGATTCTTTTAATGGTGATATGAAAGCACTAGAATAGTCTAGAGGGAAGGATCAAGAAGTCCCTTCATGTATAAATCAATGTAATCTATGCCGAAAAGAGGTTGTTGAAGTTGTTGAAAAGTAGTTAATAAGTTTTGAGAACAAAGAGAATAGAGAGAGGAGAGGAGAGAAGAACTAAGACTCTGTTGCAGTCCAATATTGTAAACTCTTGTAAAAAGTATTCAAATTTAATGAAAAGCATATTCCCTTGCATATGAATCTCTATGTGTGTTCTCTATGAATGAATGTTTACGATGCATATTTATGAATGTTATAAGTGTTTAAACGTACCCTTTCCAGGAATATATATAATTCCCTATTTGTGTGATTTTATGAGTGTTTTGGGATCTCAAGGCTAGTGCAAGGAGTGCACACTAGAGTTGTTAGAAAACCCTGAGAATCCAATGCAAGGAGTGTGCAAGAACTCAATCAGGAGTTCTATGAGGAGCATGCCACGTGAGCACACTAGAACTAGTCACAATATTAGAAGGGATAGTGAAAGGAGTGCACAGAGCGAGCAAAAGGAGTGTGCCTATACTCGTAGGAGTATAAAATCTCAGAGAGGATACTGGTGTAAAGTGTGCACATAGTCAACACTTAGTTAATTGTTGAAGAATCTTAGAGGAGAGATAGCACACGAGTGTGCAAATCCTATGCAAGGAGTGCATAACGAGAGAATAGTCTAAGTGCTAGACTGTAAGTGAAGGGAAAAGTGTGCACAAAGGTTCAAGTCTTTTGCGATAAAACTGCAGGAGGGAAGTGCAAGGTGTGCACTCAAGTCTAAGTACTTCAAGTGACAAATGTCAAGGAGAGATAAGGGGAGTAAGTCCCCTGACAAAGGAGAAATATCTTTGTACGAAAGAGAACTTGTGAGATATGTTCAGGAGGAATCAAGATCAGTTATAGTCATCAGAGCTAGGGAAGGACCACTGTCGTTAAGCACCAAAATCCTTCAGATTTCACAGCTTCGGTCATTTTTAAGTGTTTGTTGAAAAGGAATTGAATGCTCTGAAGTCTCTAACTCCAGAGTAAATCTAGACCATTTGTCATCAGGGACATGTGTTAGCATATTATCAAACCTTCAGAAGTTTGGAAATATGGAGGATTGAGGGTGAAATAGTTTTTTGTGTGAAGAGTACCAAAGCCCGGAGTTCTGTAGTAGATCACAATTGTTATTTTTTGAGTAATTGTGGATCGTTCATCCATGAGATCTCTGGGAATTCTCCAATTCAATGTTTAAAATATTTGGAAGTTGTTGCAGTTAGAAATCCCGAAGCCTGAAGCTCTGAAGTGCCAGTCTGAGAATTTACCAATTCGACGTTCATAGGTTTTGGAAGGTGTTGAGCGAAAAATTACCAAATCTCAAAGCTCCAGAGTGCTGAAGTTTTTCTCTTTTGAAATTTTAAGCCCCAGGTTTTGGTTTGAGGTCACGTGAAGACATGGCTGGAGTAAAAATACCCTCGCGAACCTGAATTTTCACGTAGGTAAGGAAGAAAAGGCTTGTGGATAGGATTCTAATGGTTATGTGGGGACCCAAGAGCCACTTCATCTCTTGTGTAAATCGATCCTAGACCGATAGGTCGCGCGAAACCCTATTAGGGGTTGGGGTTTGCATCATACAAATTCAATATAGTTAAATGACTTGCCTCACCTCACTAGGACACTCGTGAATAAATTCATCACCAAAAGAATATTTGTTTCAACCATCTCCACTACCACTTGTGGTGCACCTAAAATGTTCCTCCAACCACAAAATTGATGTCTCTTCATTTCCACAAAATTTTCCTCTTCATTCCCACAAACTTAAAAGACTTTGGTTCTGCCTCATACACACCTCCACAAACCTGCATTTCAAACTTAGAAAAAATATACCCAATAGAAATTCATCCATCTTTGTCTATCGAACACTCCTCCTTAAGGAATCATAAGTCCTCCAAAAGTGGAGAGACTTGTCTCCTTGAAGGAGATCCTCCTTTTGTTTTCATCATAATTAGAGAGCTCTCATTGTCTCTATTTCTTTCCAAAACTTATTCCTTCTTTGGTTATGTACCCCTTTCTCTTATAGGCTCTCCAAAGGTCACCATCATGAGATGTCACGTCCTTTGGGCATGTTTTCCACCTTCATGAACCCATGTCTAAAAAAATCATTGTGCCCCTTCATAGATAAGGGTGTCGAAATGAATCCATGTGATCGTTAATCGTCATGACCCTTGGGATCGGTGCACCCATCCTTGGTACACCCCTCATGTCAGGACACCCCATCCATCTAACTAACTCATTGTCTTAGTGTCTTAGGTGCATGTTTCCCATAGATGAGTGAAGTTGAATTTCCTATGTATGTTCCCCATGCCTTAACCCATTTCCCCTTTGTTGATGGATTTCCCAAGTCTTTCCCTCAAATATTTTTTAAACCATCCATTGTCTAACTTGTGTCGCAAGGAACCTTGGGTGGCATCATCCCTTGGCACATCGCATTCCCAAGGAAACCCAACTATCCTCTATCTGAAGACGTTCATTTCCTCATTTGCATCAATTATCTTTCCTTCCCAATTCAGTATATGGTGGAAGTTGGCACGCATGAGTTAATGTCCCAATTCCATGTTGATGTTTCAACATCGGGAAGACATTCTCCTTCATTTATCATCCTTATTTGACCAAGGGAGGATGATACATTCACTCGTGGGACCATATTGATTTGTCTAGTCGTGAATGACCCATGATGTTGATATTTCTTCAGTTAGTTGCATTGGGCAGACATTGTCCTAGATTTCTCATGTTGATTTCACCAAGGGAGAATTATACATTCACTCACAGGGGCATATTGATTTGGCTAGTGGTGAATGGCCCAAGTGTAGTCTTTCTCCTAATAGTCATGTTGATATGAAAATGAGTGATATAAATTGGAGGTGCTCTCACATTTCCAGCTCCACGATAGAGTGATCTATATTAATTAGATGTACATGTGAGGAAATACTAATCCACCTAAATATAATATATAAATATTATATTTATAATATAATTTGTATAAATATATAAATAATCAATAATTAATTAATTAAAAGATAATAATGGAAAATACATGTCCATTAATGAAAGGGCACTCCTCCCAAGTAAATATATTGAGGCCCTCAATTGTAATATATGATCTCATATATAATATTTACTTACAATAACCCCTCATCAAGTTCAATAAGTCTTGTTGATATTTTCATTGTGTAATTATTATATGATAGAAATAACATTTAAAACATAAGGCAATAATTATCAGATAAGAAAATAAAAAATTCAATAAGCCATACATCCCCCCCCCTCCCCCACCTAAAGTCATTTTCGTCCCTGACAACATACACAAAATCTACAATCTTCAAGTCTCTACTCAACCCCAAGTTTTGTGCCAACTGGAACCCCAAATTTCTTCCAAAGTGAAAACCACAAGTTTCCCTGCGAAGTGGAAACCCCAAGTTTCCAAAAATCAAATTGTATTGCACCCAAATCCACATCATCTGCTACCTCAGTCCATGAGGTCATTTCACCCAATTCCAAGGATGCAAGTCACCAAAATCTGTTGCACTATCTTGATGTGATGTTGTTCCTTGTTTTTATTTGGTTTCTTACTATTATTGTTGTCTAATACAATTGATTTCTTCCCGATTAACTTCAAAATTCACACAAGTGTTGAAATATTGTGAACTTGTTGTTGCACCCATACTTCAAAAAATCCAACCATGTTTTTGCGCACTATCGACTGCCATGTCTCAAACTGGTTGGGTAGCTAACCCAAATTGTGCCCAATCCATGAGCATGCCCAAACTCAATATTTTCTATTGCATTTCATCACCTTGTCTAGCTTCAAAAGCTAAGGCAAGTGTCCATCCTTGCCTCATCACTGCTACCATTATCTGATCTTCGATAAGGATATTCTCCATAATGTCGAAGTGTTTCACTTCGAACCTGCTCGCACATTCATACTCAACTTCCTTCATTAATTCATTACATAAATACAACGATCTTAGACAAAGGAAAGGTCACCCCTCACCCTACTGCAGTATGAATTCACCCCAAAAAAACTTCTTTTGTGACAACTTGACTCCACTTTCCTCCTCATCGAACAATTATCTAATCTTCTCTAAGAATCACATGTCCAGACTGTCGTTGCCTCACTACTTAAACACCTAACCATGTTGTTTTTTATTCCTCTCTATGATTTGGAATAGTTAGGCTTCACCCTCAACCATGTTTCCTAGAGAAAGAGAATCACCCATGTACAAGCAATATATTCATGTTGCAATCTTCTTATCCTCACAATCCTCCATACGAAATAAATTCCTCAAGTCACCTCAACTCAACTCAACATCTACGATAAGTGTGGCCAACATGCCTGCACACCTAAAACATCCCAATTAACTATCCAAAGCGCTCCAAGTAGAATGAGTTCCTAAGATAACTACCATGCCTTAGACGCATGATAAATACTATGCCAACTCCAACCAATGATCCCAATCGAATCTCTGAGTCATCTCACAATCATCCCCAAGTCACCAAGGAATGGTCTACCTCATTCAATGTCCCATACCAAAGACGAGTGAACACCATCAAGACACTTGGTCTGCATTATGCCCATTTAGGTTGATTTCCAAGAATTCATGATTGAATCCTTTGTTGACTCCATCCATCTCTTGAAAAAAAATTCCTTTCTCTCACTGCAAGTGTCCAAACTTTTGCACTGTCATCACGACTCGTCAAGTAACCACCTAACTCAACAAATATGGCTAAGGAATCAAGAACGACGGTGTCTCTCCCATCCTCTCAAACACAACACATTCAGAATTCACTTCCACCATTGCAACGACCTATCCAATGGACCTCCTCAAAGGGTTAGGAAGCATCTCGGAGCCACCTCCATGACTGCGCATCCAAATATTCCTAATTCTTCCAAAAGACTCGTCCAAGCAATTCATCCTAATCTATTTGCATGTTTTCCTAACTAGGGCATCCAAAGATGCTACAAGACTTCTTTAAATTTACCCCACTTGAGTTTCCCTCAAGTTTGTCTATTTTCACTAAGGAAACATAATGCACTTGAACCACCAAGCCATCCATCTTCCCTTCAAAGAATTTGTTGAAACACTTGGAAATGAAAGAACTCAAGACAATCATACCTTTCCAATGACATCATTTGTAGCAACCATGTTCTATGTTTGTTGTCTTGAACCTTTATTCCAAAGCAACTGACTCTTCGCATGAACTCACCTCAACCACTGTCCATTTTGATATAAGGCTAATTCCATCCTCCCACTTCATAAATCCGTCTAAGTCCCAAAATTCACAATCAT
>JASDQU010242675.1:217696-229090 GCA_032191745.1 Picea mariana
TTCCTAACCTCTTAACTCAGCAAAAGTATGGTGATCTTGGAAAACTTCTCTTAATGCTTTTTGAGCACAAAAACAAAATTCTAAAAAATCTCAAGTAATCACTTATCGGATAGACCAATTAAGTCTTAGTGGAGGTTGATCATCCTCATCACATTTTAGGTTGATCATCCTCATCACATTTTAAACTAGCTTATATTATATGAATTTTAGAAATTGTAATTCTTTAAATAACAAGTTGTAATTTTTTAAGTTGAGAGGTTCCTCTTGATTTAGTTTAGAAAGTCATCAAATTCTTCACCAACGACTTTGTTTATCATTACAACTTAATTTATTGCAAAATTTAAAGTCACGTTCTTTGAAATACAAATTTAGTTTACTCATACAGATTAACTTTTTCTGCCAGATATATTGCATTTTCTCTATATTGTTTTTAAATTTTTATGGAATTATTGAAAGATAACTTCTATTTTTTGAAATTCTAGAATTTAAATCAACATATTCATTAACATTCAAAACTATGTCATTAACTAGGCATGAATGTCCTCCTTCATAATACAATGTTCTTTATTGTTATTTAAAAACTAATAAATAAAATTAAACTTTCTTATATTTAATTGTTCTATTTATTCTTCTTCAAATTTAAACATCAAAATAAAATAAAATTGTCATTTTTTTCTTATATTCAAAGATAAATATCAAATTTCAATTTGAATATTCCAACAAACAATACTTTTACTACTTAACACTACTTTTATAGGAAGCTTACTCTAATCTGAAGCTTTCAATAAACAATACTTTCAGTACTTTTATACGGAGTTCGTAAATAAAATCTTCCAACAAACACTACTTTCACTATTTTTATATGGAGCTTACTAAGTTTGTAATTAGAAGGGCTAAGCTTGCGGTGTTGTCAACATTTAAAATAGATAGCAGTGTCTTTCATATTTCAAAAAATGATCTTGATATTAAAATAGTAATGTGTTTTTGATATTAAATTTTTAGTCCCTGCCTTATTGAATCTTTACATGTCAATATGGAATCTTTACATGTCAATTTTAGATGACTAAGGGCAATTTGTTTCTTAGTGTTTCTGTATAACCTTTCTGCTCCTGCTGGTCACACCATACACGTGGGCAATATATTGAAAATTGAGACACATTAATTAATTTTCTTCTTGATTATTTTTGTTGAATCGTGATCACCCTCATAGTGAATAATCATGATATAAATATATATTGAAATATTGAAAATTGAAACACATTAATGAAATTTTTTATTTTGAATCGTGGTCGTCATCACCCTCATCTACAATATTTGGTGAATAGTTAGCACGTAAATCCATATTAAAATATGCCATATTTTGTCATATAAACTTATGGCATTTTCAAAATAATCCATAATAGTTTCGCAAAGAAACCTTCTTCAAAAAATTTATATCAATGTTCCAAAATTATGGAATGTTATGGCATGAGAGTTGAATAACAGAATGTCATATGTTAGGTTATAATAATAATAATAATAATAATCTATTTTTAAGGTCACGGCTAAGCCAGCATACCAAATTGGTGTATGAGACCCCCTTATTTGTGGGATAAGGGATCCTCTTCCGCTCAGTGATTTGACTGATAAAGTCTATGAAAGTATACATACCTTACCCCCTCTGGATTTGAACCTATAACCTCTTAAGAGGTTATAACCTTTATTATTAGCATAGTTATTAGTATGGTTATTATTAACATATTTAGAAATGAATAATGAATGTTGTTTGTGTACACCAATACTTGTGCGCGTTGTCCTCTGCCCTCCTTTGTCTTCCTCACACCACTGACCTCCATAATAGCATTTCAACAGCAATTCTTTTTCGCTTAGTTAATAGTGATTTTTTTTTGACAGTCAATCGTAATAATTTATAATTTATGAAATATAATCATATTAGTATTATTAAATAATATTTTTAATTTATTCCTAGCCAATTTTACTAATTCAATATAATTTATAAAATAATATATTATTATTATACACTAATACAATGATATCATTAAAAGTGATTAATTAGTGTCATTAATTTTGAAAGGTAGAAAATAAAAAATAGAACTATGATTAACAACATCAAAACTTTGAAGAATGTTCAAATAAATACTAACTAATTATGTTAAGAATCTGAAAAGCTAAACAAACAACATAAATAAGAAATAAATAGGGTTTCAAACTTGCCATCAAACCGTGTGTTTGGACCAAAAAATTACAATACCAATAATTATATGCTGGGAATTATATGAAGGGCCGTGTATAACAATCTACAGCATCAATTTTGGAGATTAAAGATTCAAATGATATGATCTTTTTTATTTAAATTGTTAGAAAGGAGAATTGGGTTGTGGCTAAAACTCGGTTCAGCGATTGGATCCATGGCTTTTAGCCTTTGAAATATTTGCCTTCTAAAAAAATATTTTATTTGTTGTATAAAAAAATATTTTCTTCTGAGATTTTTAAGAATAAATGACCAACTCCTAATTGCAATTTTTTTTTTTGTTTAGTACTTTGATTTAGGTTTATTTAAATATAAGGTCTTAGGCTTTGGAGACTCTAAAAAGTAGAGAGTTTAAGTTTTTTAAAAATAAATGACCAACTCCTAATTGCATTTTGTTTTTTCTTTAGTACATTGATTTGGGTTTATTTAAATATAAGGTTTTAGGCTTTGGAGATTCTAAAAGTAAAGAATTTAAAAAAAAAATTGTGGTTTGGTCTTTGGTGAAACTCAGTGTGAAGTGGGCAGCGGTGTATCCATGATTTTGATTTTGAGCATATGTGACTAAACTCAGTGTGAAGTGGGTAGCGGTGTGTTCATGATTTTGAGCATATGTGACGAAACTTAGTGTGAAGTGGGTAGGGGTGTGCTCATGATTTTGAGCATTTATGTTTTCACAAGAGTAGATAACTCTTATGACAAAATGGAATTTCGATGTAAGAAGAATTGGCAGCTAGATACAAATGATCCTAGAAAATTTGTTTTATGCAGAGTCAGTGAATATTTTCTAGCAAATTTGTTTCATGTAAAGTTGGTGAATATTTTTGAGATGATTTTCTCAGATTATTATTGAAGCCACTTATTGTAATATCAGCCATGTGGAACATTGAATTTTTGTTTCATTGGATTTTGGTGTTAGGGAGAGATGTCTATTTTTAGACTATATCAATTTCTTGTTTAATATAATCAGTGATTAGGTGTGACATTCATGGAATTTTGCAATAAGAACAATGGAATAACCTTTTTTTAAGTATATTTCATTATTGTTGACCTTTAATTCCACATGAGACAACTTGTGTAAAACTAGATTATGTCATTTGTAAACTGTTATTCAAGCTTTACATGGGGTGAGTTGTTCCAACATAATGTCTTCGGCCTTCAAAATTTTAGCATTGTTGAAACATTGATGTACCTCAGTACATGCACTTCTATAAAATAAAATTTAAGAGAGTATATCTATGTGAAATTGTTACTTGTATAATTAGTATGTAATCTATGATAAGATAGAGAATCCCTTAGTAACTCTCACAACTATGGTTTGTTTTGAGATTGTATTCATATTTAATGTCTGCATTCAAACCCTAAGAGTGTGTAGCATCTCATTGAGGTATGTGTTCCTTTAGGCTTTTAATCCTTCTTCGGGTATAACAAATTCAAATAAATTTATGCTAGTTTGTTGAAATATAGAAAAAAAGCCAAACATACAAATGAATTTATGTTAGTTTTTTTAAATATAGAAGATAATACTATTGGAAAATGTAATTACAAGTCAGTGATATCTTTATGTCTCCATCAATTTGTCTATTAGTCAATCTGCCAGTAGTCGAATTGTCAGTCAGACAATCTTATAGTGTGTATGTGGAAAGTCGCATTTTTACTCAAAAGTTAGTCCACAACCAGAAAGTTATAAATGGAGCCGATTTCTATCTTATTGAGTTCAATTAAGTGGTTGAAGGGTCAATCTAAGTTATGGTAGTGTTTAATGTTGAGTCGGCCTTAGCTTCTGTAGGAAGTCACAGCCATAGTCTATATAAGCCTGATTCATTTAGTTAGTCGCATCATGTAGTATGCAGAGAAGAAAAGAGAGGTAGAGAGAACAATCGAGAACCAACAACAGGTGAGGAGTGTAAGAATTATGAGCATAGTCTTTGTGTCTCGGAAGTTAGTAGAAGAAATCATTAGATCCGAAGCTCACCTCTTTCATTGTATTTTGTGTTCGCGCACTGCGTTGAAGTTCATTAATATAAAGAAATTTATGTAGTGACAAGTTTTTGTCTTATTTCTAAGTTTATGTGTTAAGCATAGAACTGTGTTATTGCGTGATCATAAATCATTTAATTAAGTGTGTGTATTCATAGTACACAACAAACTGAATAGTATGTGCATTGTGCAATGGTCTTGAGAACTCTATCACATAGCTTGTTTCGTTCATAATATTTTGAAACTATGTCGTGCAGAGTACACTGTGCTCACCGTCGACGCATCGTTGTTGATCCAAGATATGGTATTAGATCAAGTTCTATCAAAACAATTTCAAAAGAAGAAACTCTATTGAAAAGTGAAATATGGCTTCTACCTCAAATCTGCAACCTCTCACTTTTACAGACAAGAATTATGAGATGTGGTCCTTGACCATGAAGGAATTGTTCCAAGATAAATATGTATGAGAGATAGTCGAGAATGGCTATGTGGAACCAGTAGATTAGGAACCATATAATTCTCTCACACAAGATGAGAAATATGTCTTGAAATATCAAAAAAAGAAGGATGGAAAGGCATTGTTTTATATACATCAAGCCATGCATGAGAGCATAATTCCAAGAGTTGCATCAACAAAGAAAGCCAAGGAAGCATGGGACATATTACAAACCTATAATCAAGGTATGGATAAAGTAAATACTACAAAACTGCAGATTCTTAGAAGATATTTTGAAACTCTGTCAATGAAAGAGACAGATTCAGTAGATTATTTTTATACCCATGTAATTGGACTGATAAATCAGATTGATTCTCATGGTGAAACCATAGAAGAAAAAAAAAATGTTGAGAAGCTACTTAAGAGTCTTCCTCCTAAGTTTGATACCCTTGTTGTGACTCTAGAAGAGAGCAAGGACTTAAGCTAGTTCATCCTAGATGAACTGCAAGCTTCCCTCATTAATCATGAACATAGATTAAACATGTCAAGTATGTCATTAGAGAATTCATTTTCTACGCAGTCATCTATAAGTAGTGGAAGAGGAAGGGGGAGAGATAAATCCAAAGGAAAAAGGAAGAAGTTAGGTCAAAGGTGGATGCAATAGCAGCTTCGAAAATACTGGTGGAAGAGGTCAAAACCCAAGTACCAGTCAGCCAAGTGGTCAGAGAAATGAAAAGTCAAATATTCAATGCCATTACTATAAAAAGTATGGACATTATGAATATGAGTGCAGGAAGAGACAATATAATCAGAACAAGCAAAGTCATGATCAGTCAAACAATGCAAATAACCAAACTTGCCCTATGTTTATGACACACATTGTAGAAATTCCTAACACTATAGAAATGCCTAATATAGTGTCACGAGTTGAATGAAATGTTTCCCAAGCAAGTCCATGTGACATATGGTATTTAGATTCAGGATTCACTAACCACATGACATAAAACACATAATTTTTTTCTAGTTTGGATGAGTCAGTCCAAACCAAAGTTACACTTGGAACAGATATCCAATTCACTATCTTAGACAAAGGTAGTATAAACATCCTAACCAAGTAAGGAGAACAGAGAGTTATGTCCAATGTATATTATGTTTTTAGTCTAAAGCATAATCTGATGAGCAGAGGAAAATTGTTACAAAAAGTATACAGAATCTATATGGAAGATAATCACTGTGTAATTATGGATAAATGCCCAAGCAATCTACTTATTGCAAAAATCTAGATGAAAAGTAACACACTGTTCCCACTGAGATTGAAGTCATCAAATAAGAAGAATACAACACCAATTTTTTATAAAGGAAAAAGTGTGCAGTTAGACACTGCATTTATAGCAAAAAGTGCACGCAGTTCCAATGAAGAAAATAGTTTGTGCAATATCAAGAAAGGAGAAAATGATGCAGAGATAAGGGCATCATTCCAATATAAAATATAGGATGATTCCTAGTTATGAAATTTTATATTTGAACATTTGAACTTTGGAGTTCTAAAGTTGCTATACACAAAAGATATGGTAAAAGGTTTTCCATTGATTGAAAATCCAGAAAGGATATGTGAAGGATGCATATTTGGCAAGCAACACAGAGAATCATTTCCAGTTGGAAAGTCTTACAGAGAAAAATCTCCACTAGAAATTGTACGTTCAAACATTTTTGTACCAATGAAAACTCCATCTATATGAGGAAGTACTTATTTTCTTACATTTATTGATGATTTCTCAAGAATGACATGGATTTATATCCTAAATCATAAATCTGATGCATTGGGTTGTTTTCAGCAGTTTAAATCACTTGTGGAGAAGCATAGTGGCTATTACATCAAGTGTTTAAAAACTTAAAGAGGAGGAGAATACATGTCAAGAGAATTTCAGAAGTTTTGTAAAGTTCATGGCATCTACAAGAAACTTACTGCATGATACACACCACAACAAAATGGTGTCACAAAAAGAAAGAATAGAACCATCATGGAAATGTCACGCAATATGTTGATAGCCAAACATTTTTCAAATGAGTATTAGGCTGAGGAAGTCGCAACTGTAGTATACATCTTGACCAGATGTCCGACAACGAGTGTGAAGAACAGAATTTCTCAGGAATCCTGGACAAGTTCAAAGCATAATGTGGCACACTTAGAAGTTGTTGGTTGTGTTGCATGCATACATGTCCCAAATGAGATGAGGAGTAAGTTGGACAACAAAGGACACAATGCATATTTGTTGAGTATTCTGAAGAAAAAAAAGGATACAATTTGTATGACCGTGTCTCAAGAAAATTCATAATCAACCGCGATGTTCAGTTCATGGAGAATGAAGCATGGGATGGAACCATAGAAAAGAAAGCCAAAATTATTGATGCAATGAAGCATAATGACACATAACATGAAGTGGTTCAAACACCATGTATAGGTTAGTGTTCAGTTCCTTCTACACATGGAGTTGTGACACAAATTACCACACAGAGTACTCCAGTAAGAGCAACAAGTGTGCAGTCTACACCTAGAGTGCAAAAAAAAACAACGAGCAGGTCGAGCAGTTTGGCATCTTGAGATCCAACTTTAGCAAGTTTGTTACCAATAAAGACAAGAAGAATGTGTGACATCTATAATGAAGATGCAATAAATTCATTTTCTTTTTTTTCTCGGTTTTCACAAAAAGATTATCCCTTAACCTTTGAAGAAGTTGTTAAAGATTATGTATGAACACAAACCATGGATGAAGAAATCAAAAGAATAAAGAGAAAACAAAAATGGAAATTGGTTGATGTACCTGAAGACAAGGGTTATAAGTGTCAAATGGATTTATAAAACCAAGCAAGATGCAGAAAGAAAAGTGTGTAAGCACAAGGCAAGGTTAGTTGCAAGAGGCTTTACACAATAACCTGGAATTGATTTCAATAAAACATTTGCACCAGTGGTGCGCATGGACACAGTCAGAACCGTGTGTGGCCAGTTTATCAGATGGATGTAAAGTCACCATTTCTTAATGGAACAACCACAAGGTTATGAGGTTCCACGACAACAAGATAAAGTGTACATATTGAAGAAAGCACTGTATGGTTTAAATAAATCTCTGAGAGCATGGTATAGTCACATATATTCCTATCTGACACAGAATGAATTTCAGAGAAGTGAAAATAAGCCAACATTATACATCAAATCAAATCAACAAGGTAATATTTTAATTGTTTATCTATATGTGGATGATTTGACATTTACAGGTGACTTTGGCATAGAAGAATTCAAGTCGGTCATAAAGGATGAATTTGAAATGATTGATTTAGGGATTATGAGATATTTTTTGGGAATAGAAGTTCACCAGTCCAAAACTTTTATATTTATCTCACATTCCAAGTATGCGCGTGAAATATTGAAAAGCTTCAATATGGTGAATTCTAAAGAAGCAACAACACTTGTCATAACATGATTTAAGTTAAGCAAGGAAGATAAAGGGTCCAAGGAAGATACCACACTGTTTAAAAGACTGGTAGGTAGTATTATGTATCTCAAAGCAACAAGACATGATATTATGTATGGAGTGAGCCTAATTTCAAGGTTTATGGAAACTCCAAAAAAATCACATTGGAAGGCAGGAAAGAGAATCCTGAAATATGTGAAGGGAACAAAAGATTTTGGCATCAAGTAATCCACTACAGAATATTTCAAACTCATTGGATACACTGGCATAAAATTGTGGAGGCAACATAAATGACAGAAAAAGTACCTCTCGGTACACGTTTCATTTTGGAACAGAAATGGTATCATGGGCATCAAGAAAGCAACCCATAGTGACTCTTTCTTCAGCAGAGGTAGAGTATGTCACAGCTACAAGTGCATCTTTTCAAGTTGCTTGAATGAGAAGAATGTTAAAATATTTGTTGCAAGAACAACAAGAACCAACAACAGTTTTATGTGACAACAATTCAACCATCATGTTATCAAATAATCACGTGTTTCATAGGAAAACCAAACACACTGAAACAAGATATCATTTTATCAGATAATTGATGAATAACAAAGAGACCCATTTAGAAGTTTGTTGGTCAAAAGAACATGTTGCATACATTTTTACAAAGGCTTTAGCAAGGGATGCATTTCAACATCTGCACAGTAGTCTCGGAGTCTGCTCAATAATAGATGAGTGACAATAAAATGAAAAAATAAAATTTTTGATGTAATTTTCGTTTGTAATCCCACCAACTTATAATTAAGGGGGAGTGTCGGAAATTGTAATTACAAGTCGGTGAGATATTTATGTCTCCATCGATTTGTCTATCAATCAATCTGTCAGTAGCTAAATTGTTAGTTAGACAGTATGACACTCTGTATGTGGAAAGTCACACATTTACTCAAAAGTTAGTCGACAAGCACGAAGTTATAAATGGAGCCAATTTCTATCTTCTCGTGTTCAATTAAGTGGTTGAAGAGTCAATCGAAGTTATGGTAGTGTTTAATGTTGATTCGGTCTTAGCTTTTGTAGGAAGTCACAACCAGAGTCTATATAAGTTTGAGTCATTTAGTTAGTCGCATCATGTAGTATGCAAAGCAGAAAAGAGAGGTAGAGAGAATAGTCAAGAACCAACAGTAGTTTAGGAGTAGAAGAAGTCGGAGCACAGGCCGTGTCTATGAAGTTAGTAGAAGAATTCATTAGAATTGAAGCTCATCTATGTCATTGTATTTTGTATTTTCTCATTTCATCGTAGTTCATTAATATAAAGAAATTTGTGTATTGACAAGTTTCTATCTTATTTCTAAGTTTATGTGCAAAGAAAAGAACTGTGTTATTCCGCATTCATAAATCATTTTATTAAGTATGTGTATTCATAGCACATAGCAAATTGAATAGTCTGTGCACTACACAGTTGTCTTGACAATTTTTTCGATGCACCATCATCAATCCAAGAAATAAAAACATTCAAGTTTATATCTGGCCTTTTATTTCTCCAAGATTCATGGCCTTTTATTTCACAAAGATTCATGCTATGCGAATTGGGTTTTCATAATAGTATTATGTATTTAAATATTTAAATTTCACAAACTTGTGCATGGTATATTAAAAATGAAAACCCACCCATAACACAGGTAAAGGACATTGCATTGACACAGTTTTATTCATACATACCTGTTGAACTCTCTCTCTTGAAACAATTCTAAAGAGAGGGTTTGAATAATTCCCAAGATGGTAATAGACTGTAATGGTTGACCAACTGAGTACGACACAAATTCATAAATTTCTTTGAGTCAAAGGATCACATATATTGGAAATCCAATCTAGTGGTTCTACTATACTGTTAAATATAATGTAACCTCAACAGGCTGATTGTACACTGCCAGCTGCCCTGGCCAGCTGTACTTTCTATTCTTGTTCTGCTTGAGCCTATTTAGCTTAGCTATTTCCCCTTGCATAAGACTTACTTACTTCTTCATGAACTTATTCATGTACTCATTTTGTACTCTTCTTCTTATATTCTAATATATTTTTTTCTGTTCTATTCTTTCTCTCTGCATTTCTTGCTTCACAATTTATCATGGTATCAGAGCTTCAGCAATAAGCCTCTTCACACAGGCTGGAGAGCAAAACGATCCTCAAACACCGCAGAGCTTACATGGATCTTGAGATCATTCGACACAGACTTTTCACAAGGCTTGGAGAGTTGTCCATCATACTCTTGAAAGATCCTCGCAGGAAAATTCCACGAGGAAGCAGACTGTCATACGCTTAAAATATCAGCGTAAGAAGCTCACGCTAGGTCGCAGAGTGTAGTACGCTCGAAAGATCGAGGAAGAAGAGAGTGCAAAAGAAGAAACTTTAAAGATTCTTGTACAATTTTCAAGAATCATCAAAGAATTCATGAAGAAGAGCTTCAGAAGGCAGAAACGTTGAAGATTTCAAGGAATTCGTTCAAATTTGTGAAAGATTGTTGTAGAAGGCAGCATCGTTTAAAGCATTTTGGAAATCGCTCAAATCTGTTAAAGATTGCAGCAGACAATGCCAAGCTTTAAAGAATCCGTGTATTTCTTTCAAATCTTTGAAAGATTCACAAATCTTTCTTCTACAGGAGCAAAGAATGCATCTCATGTGCAAAGAATAACCATTGAGGCCGTAAGATTCATCCTGTGAATGGATCTAGAGTAGGAAACCAATTCAGAAGGGAAGAAGAGAGCGCGGAAAAGATGAAAGAGCTTCAGCCATTAGATCTTACGCAGAGGACCGACAGCCATTGGATCAGCGAGAAAGTTCTCGAGGTTTAGTCCTCTGGAGCGCACAGAAGAAATTCAACTTACGAAGTCACAAAATCATCTAGACCGTCCATCAAGAGATATGTGGCGAGATCTCGACATTTCGCTGACTCGCAAGGGGTAAAAGTCAGAAGACAGTCGTGAGAATTCGTGAATCGTGAAATCACGAGTCATTCTGGACCATTGGATTGAGATAGATCATGAGTCATCGATCTGATCTAATCGCAAAATTGAAAATCGGGAGTTGGACGAGCGAAGGAGACTGCTCTCCAAAACCCCAATAGGCGAAATCCTGACATCACAAAACGTGAAATCGCGAGAGGATTGTGAGTCGTCCATCTCAAAGGACAGGTGGCAGCAGATCCAAGTGCCATCATTTTGGCATTTCAAAGTTCGAGATATCAGAGGTCTTATTGACGAAAGGTCGGGACACTCCAC
>JASDQU010242676.1:9402-26642 GCA_032191745.1 Picea mariana
CATTCACTTGCAATAAGTTTTCAAGTTTTTCAAGTCTTCTTCATTTTTAGATCACTTTATTAGGGGCATCAATGTTTTCATAGTGTACCTTCAAATCATATACCTTATCATCATCAGCCACCGCAATGTTAAAGGTCTTTTTCTCGACATCTCTGACTGAGAGTAAGTGAGCTTTACACTAGGAAGTCCCTTCTACTTTAGGCAAAAGGTCTCTTATTTCACTGTGGGACATACTCCCTTTCACAACATACCATTTTATCAAATCTTCCTTAGACTGATAAATTGTCCCAGGTGTCTGGCCAAATATGTGTTTCTTGTTGCCTTCATTTTGTGTCTTGTTGTCTATATTGGTTTCTTCATTCTTGGTTGTAGTCTCTGCCATCTCCATGCATGTCTTCCCTTTTTGTTCTTCCTCTTCCAAGTCAATTACTGGAGAGGGTGATGTGGCTCTCATTTTCTTGAGAGTATCTTGCTGGCTACTAGCCTCTAGGGCTTCTGAACTGCTTCTCTTATTGAAGACGCTCATTTTAGGAGCTTTGAAAATCAACCTAGGTGAAGGTTTCTGTGATGGGTTCTGCTGAAAAGTAGACTTTGTTTGCTTAGTTTGGTCATGCTGCATGGTGACCTCCATCTCTATACAAGTCTCTAGATTGGCCAACTTATCTAATCCTTCAACGTTCTCATGCTCATAAGTGCCCTGTCTTCTTGCCAATCTCCTCTTCCATATAATCTGATGTGGATCATATTTTCTTCCTTGCAATTATGTGAACCCAAATTCATTGAGTTTGGATTGAACCTGAGGCAAACAAGACTTTTTCTTTACCACAAAGGGACCTACTATGAAGGGGAATTTCATATTAGAATCCTTGTGTTCTTTCAGGAAATGCTTAGTCTCTAAGATGACCCTTTTCCTTATGAATTCTAAAGAAAATATCCTCGGAGTCAGAAAAACTGGTAAAATATGAGGTCCTTCCTAGCATTCGTATACCAAAATCACAGTGGACTGAGTGAACAACATCCAATCTCCTATCACGTTCTCTGGACTTGGCTGCAACGAACTCTTCATTTCTTCTATAACTCTTGGCAAGTTTGAACCAAAAATGAGACTGCATATCCTGGACATAATCTTGTTGATGAAGATGAGCATGGTCATCCTTTTACACTCGGTTGAAATGAATGCAGTCTTCAGAAACTCGGTTTTGTTATATTCCAGGAACATTCTCAATAAGTGAGAATAATATCTGAAATGTCTCAGCGAGCTGATGTTAACTAGTTGTTGATGTATATTTTCTGCAATAAATTCGTCAAAACTGACACAAACTGACTGACCAAACAGGAAGAAAATCAACAGGAATCCTAAGATGATCTCTACCACAAAATTGTCATTGTCTAACCCTAAAATTTGACTCAGCAAAGAACAAGCCCATAGGAATTCGACGATCATGACGCTTGTACTGGCAGGCAAGGGTAGACTCTCTGAATGATGTTCAGGCTTGACTATGGTCTGCAGAAAATAGGGTTTTTATCTTGAGCAGGGATTCTCTATAAATTATGAGCATTCTCTGTTCCCCGAAGGGTTCTGATACTATGGGGGAGGCGTTTGGTATATCAAGAGTTTGTTGAAGTGATAGACCATCTACTTTACACAAGAGTTCTGACCCTAATTTGTTTAAAATGAATCTTTCTCCCTGGGAATATCGCTCTACAAACCAGCTTACAAATTCAAGGAATGGGGAAACAATTTCTACGAGGTAAGGGGCAAAGGAGGCTTGAGCCACTTCGAGAAAAGTTATGGGAGATGGACAACATTGTTCAAAAAAATTGATTTCGACACAAAAACGGGCGAGATCATCGTCTCTGTGTCAAAAACGTCAAAATCTCTATCAATTAGGGATTCCTCCCTGAAGGAGATATCTAGTTCACTCATGGACAAAACAATAGGATTGGAAACCATGGTGAAGAATACCTGATAAGCGACGAAAAAACTGGTCTGGTTTGGTCCTGAACTTTGAAATTCAAATGAGAGCTTTGTGCTAAATTTCTGAACGTTTGAATGCTTCAAATCAATATAGAATAATGCTGGGGGTTCCTCCTTTTACAGGTATCTATTGACATCGAGGGTTGGATAAAAATGGTTTTGGTTGAACCGCCTTTCTCTCTGATGTGATTATGCATACGCCAGGTGTCCATGATTTAAACCACGACAGTTTTCTCATTCCACCCTCCATTGGTTAATTTTCATGCCACTCCAATCGTCAAAATGTGCCTCGACCATTGATCTGGGCCGCTTCAAGATCTACGGTCCATGTCTTGCCCGACAACTTTGTTATCGGAGGTTGAAAAAACCGTGACGGTTTTCCCCGGCCCATCTTCGACTGCTTAATATTCATGCTAGTTACATCTCCGATAGGCGTCTCAGCCATTGATCGGGGCCACTTTTAGGATCGATGGTCTGCTGAGATTTACTCTTCACATCTCAGTTATTTTGTCCATACGCCTCTAGGTATAGCCAAGAAATCTAATTCATTATATCTCTGTGGCGGTATAAACCTTCACCAAAATTTGGAGGCTTGGATACCATATGGAAATTATATGGTGATAACATTGTCTCGAGCTGGGGATGATATCCTCTCTATGAGGTAGCAAAAAACTATAGGCCAAGTGCCTACCCATTGGGTCGTAATCTTATGTGTGTGATTTGAATCCATTTACTTTTATTCAAAAACTCAAAACCTACTCAGCACAACTCAGGGCCTTCACCTTGGGCTTCAACCATCTTGTTTTTATTTTGATTTTCATACATAAAGAAAGAAAAAACACAAAGAGGCTATGTACAATGAATGGCGAGTGATGATTTTTCAAACAATGCAATTCTTGAGGAACCTGCCATTCAAAGTCCCTCCTTCGGCGAGTTCTCCATTACTTCTTCCAACAAATAAGCATTGTTCCCATGCTAAGATGAAATTTTGAATTGGCCTAGCCACAGGTGATCAAAATTTCCATGTTTACCTTTATTTTCGTTCTTGGCATCCCATATTAATACCCAATCCCCAAGTTTTAAGTCATCCTCTTTGGTATGTCTTTCGAAAGCTTCCTTGATTTTCTCTTGATGTAGCTGGGAATTATTGAAGGCCTTTTCTCTGGTCTGCTGCACACTGATGAGTTCATCCTCCCTTCTCCAACTGACATTTGTCTCTGCTTCTTGCTCCTATAACAACTTTATTACCGACAATCCCGTTTCTGTAAGAAAGATAACTTTTGTACCATAAACGATCTGGAAAGGAGATGTGGCAATAGATCTTTTTGGGGATATCCTTTCAGCCCATAGCACATGAATGAGATTTTTTTTCCATGCCTTTTTATTCTCCTACAACAATGTTTTGATGATTCTGATCAGGATTTTGTTTGAAGACTTGGCTAATCCTTTTCCTTGTGGGTAGTATGACGTAGAATGTCCAAGGGTAATATTGTAATCACTGCAAAATTTCTCCAACTTTTTAGACTTGAAGGTAGCTGCATTGTCTGTTATAATCTTGACCAGGCATCTGAATCTGGACAGGATATTGTCTTCTAGGAAGAGAATGATAACATCATTTGTATCTTGTCTAGTGGGAATGACTTCAATCCACTTAGTAAAATAATCTATTGTAGTCAATATCCATTTTTGTCGAGCCGAAGACTGTGGGTGTATCTCTCCTATGAAATCGAGGCCCCATTGTCTGAAAGGAGCTTCTACTGAAATGGGTTTCAATGGTAGAGACTGCAATTTTCCTTTCCCATCAAAGATTGACATTCATGTCACTTTGACACTTCTTTATAAACATCACGAAAAATACTAGGCCAATAAAAACCAGATATCAATATTTTGTGTATTGTTGTCTTCCAATGATGATGACCTCCATAGTTTCCTTCATGGAACTCCCTGATGGTTTTTCTTGCTTCTTCTTCTACCAGACAACTCAATAAAATTCCTCCCGGGTCCTTCCAATACAATAATTCATTCACTATACAAAATTTTTCTGCCTTTAGTTTCAAGAACCTAGCCTTTGTTTTTTTATACTCAGGGGTAGATTGCAGATATTTTAGCACAAAGATAATGTGTGCATACCATGTAGAGTTAAGAAATTTCTAAGATATTTGTGGAGTCACCCTTTCTTCCTCTGATGTATCCTCTGACATATTTGTAGTGAAGTTTATCCCCAAGAATTCATAGTTTGTTTGAGCCATTAGTCTAGCAAGTCCCTGCCCTTTGATTAATTTTGTGTGCTTGATTTCAAGATCATATTCTAATATGACCACAATCCATTTTCCCCACTTTACTTAAGGATTGGGTTGTGTTAAGATGTCTTTTACTGAGTTGTTGGGGATATAAGTAGTGGTATGCGAATGAAGAATATAAACCATGAATTATTTAAATTCTTTGACCAAAGCATACGCCTGCTTCTCCATCATGTCGTATTTCAAAGAAGAATCTCTCAATGTCTTACTGTAGTATGCTATGGGCTTCTCTAAATTTTGATCATCTTTCTGGAGTAATACTCCCGCATTTGTATGTTTTGAAGAGAAAGAGAATAGTATAAAGTCTTTCTCAAAATTTGGACAAGCCAGCATAGGAGATTTAGTCAATTCTACCTTGATGTCTTAAAAATATTTTATAGCTTCAGGAACCCATTTGATTTCATTTCCCTTCTTTAACATGTTGGTGATATGCTTTATGATCTCTTCTAAATTTGGAATAAATCTTCTCAGGAAATTTACTTTACCTAGAAAGGATTGTACTTCCTTTCTTCTTCTCTGTATGCCAATATTCAAAATTCCTTCAAACCTGTTGGGTTCTACCTTTATTCCCTCCTTAGAAATGATGTGGCCGAATATCTTCCCTTATTACATGGAGAAATTTGACTTTTTCGGATTCAGTGATATGCCAAACTTTCTGCATTTTTCAAACACCCTTCTGAGATGTTCGATGTGTTCTTCATCTGCAGCAAAATACATAGTAATGTCATCGAGGTATATAACAATAAATTTGTATTTTTCATCTACAAAGGCTATGTCCATATCTCTCTAGAATGTTTCCCCATCATTCATTATCCCGAATGGCATTTTGGCATACATGAATGTCCCCCAAGGTGTGGTGAACGCTGTCTTTTCTTGATCGTCAGGATGTACCATGATATGGTTGTATCCCAAGAAACCGTCTAACATCGACATTCTTTGAGAGCCCACCACCTTCTATAGAATGTGGTCCATTTTTGGAAAAGGGTAGCTATATTTAAGAGATACCTTATTCAGGTTTCTGAAGTCCACACACAATCTGATCTCTTTGCTCTTTTTTCTAACTAGCACCAAATTTGCTACCCATTTGGAGAATCCCAGGGATACTATGATTTTTTCTTCAAACAAATTATTTACTTCTTTCTCTATCAATGGTAACAACAAAGGGTTTATTCTTCTTAACTTCTATTTGAATGGCTCATGGTCTTCTTTTATCGAGATAACATGCTGGATTATACTAGTATCATAAACTTTCAATTCATCATAGCTCCAGGAAAAGACATCAGGGAATTATTTCATTAATTTTACATACCTTTCTTTGACTTCAGGGATGAGATTCTTGGATAGCTTAATGATCGTTGGGTCTTCTGGGGTCCCAATATTACAATCTTCCACATCACCTTCATCTACTGTGATTTTTGGACTTCTAGCCACATCGTTGTTGTCAAAAAAAATTTCTAATGGTACTAAGCCTTTGGGGATAGTGTTTGTCTTTAGTTGTACAATATCTCTGCCAACAATTTGATTTTCAAAGTATCCTTCTTTGGTGAAACCAACTGCGTTCACTTAATCGTCACAATATTCATCATCAATGCTTAAATTCTCGAACTCATTTTCCATCCTAAGGAAGTTTTCTATATGTTTTTCATCCTCGAAGACTTTCTCATGTTTCATATTGTCTGGTATTGCCGATCTATACTTGACTTCAACCTTGAAGATTTTTTCAGGAAAAATTGGGACTTTAAATACTGCTGTTGAAGTGGCTAGCGCATCAACATCTTGATTTTGTTCCCTTGGAATTGCTAAAAAGTTGCATTCTGAAAATTTCTCAAGGAGTTCTAATATTAGATTTTTGTAAGCCCTCAGTATAGGATGTTTATCTTGGTATATGCCTTTGATTTTATTGATGATGAGTTCAGAATCTCCAAGTACAACAATCCTTTTGGCAGCCAGGTCTTACAAAATTTTCAATCCCAATATTAACGCTTCATACTTGGCCATATTTTTCGTGCATTCGAAAACAAGTTTGTAAGAGCGTAATTTTGCATCTCCTTTGGGATGATTTATCCATACACTGACTCCACGTCCTTCTCTTCATGCAGCTCCGTCGAAGTTCATTTTCCATATCTGATTGTCTGGATCACCCTGTTGCTCTGAAATTTCCTCCATCTATTGTTCAGGTATACCTTTATCCACCAGGACTATTTCCGTCTCTTCTACTCCAGAGCATAGATCATTGAAGAAAATGGAAGACCCCAACTCAGTGCTTACTGAGTAGATAGGATGGTTGGCAGGTTGCGATTTGTTGCTGACCATATATTTTAGTAGAACTTCCCTGTACAATATTCTGTCCTGACCAAAGACAGGAATAGTGGCATATGACATGTCCATCTGGAGGTTTCCTTTCAGTTTTTTGGCCCATGACCTGGACAATAGCATGCCTAATTTCGGAGGGATATCAATGACCACTACATCCATCACCATATTCTTCGCTAGGATTTGTGCCAGAGAAATGAACATGTCTTTTATCATGCCAAGGCATTTTACCTTTCTTGAATCGAAGGAGAACAGATATTTATAGGATCTAGTGACCTCAAGGCTTAGTTGGTCCATGACCACTTTTGACATCAGGTTGTGAGATGCTCTAGAGTCCAGCATAGCGTTGTGTAAAGTCATGTCGTGGATTTTCAAGCTGACATAGAAAGGAGGAACTTCTTCACTTTCACCACTTTCTTCTACTCTTGGCCCAAATAAAATGGTTGGGTGATCATATTGTATATTCAGGGTACCAGAGGTCTGTCCCATATTAATCATCTTGATGGTATGAATTCTTTATTCGCTATTTTTGATCAATTCATTAAATGGTACTGAAAATTTAATCTTAGCCATCTCACTTTCGAAATCAAAGGAGGACGAAGTTTTTTCTACTTCTTTAGTGACTACTTCTTTTCTCATCAATATTCTCTTCTGCGACTCTTCTTTATGCTTTCCCTTATCCATAGCATCCTTTGTAGCACAGTCTTTCAGAGTGGAATCCTTTATAGCTGGATATTTTCCAGTGGAGTCCTTTTTGGACTGACTAGAAGAGGGCATGTTACTCTGAGCTTCTTTGGTGGAGTTGGCCTTTGGGAGATTACCTTTCGGAGGATTTGGAGGCATCTTTTGATTTCAGAGATTGTGTTGCCTTTGGAACTGCATGATGGTGTTCTGCAATCTGGTCTCATAATCTTCTCTTTCTACTAATATCCTTTCCTCTTCATCTAGCAAAAATATCTCACTCGCATCCATGAACTGGTCATGTTCTTCTTTGGTAAAAAACACCTCAGTTTCTTGGTCATCACAACAGTTCACATTATATTCAAAATATTCATCATAATATTCATTCACATAATTATTTTGAAAAGGAGGCCTTATTTGTTGTTCTCCTTGGTTTCCTTGATTCCCCTGATTTTCCTGGTTTCCTTGATTTGTTTGGTCTACTTGAGCTGCCTGATTTCCCTGATTTATCTACTCTATTTTCTTGATCTGTGGACCAGCTGGTCTCCTTGGATTTTTGGGTGGACCGTCAGCCTGTTCTCTAGGGTTGGGTTTGTTTCCCAATGCCATTCTTGCCATCATCCTTTCCATGTTTCTCATCATTGCCTCAAATCTTTCTTCTGATGTCTGTGATGTTGAATTTTGTGCTTTATCCTGAGTTCTGCTCATGTTTATGCCAGAATTAGCTTTCATTTTTCCTAAAGCCATTAGGTTTTATTCGACTTCAATGACATCTATGATCATATCGTCTAATGTGGTAGATCTTCGTTCTCTCAATAACAAAGAAAAATCACTTTCGAAAGAATCAACATATATAACCTGAGCAACTTTAGGTGGGGGTTTTACTTCATCGGGAATAACATTATATACTTTCATGAATTTAGCCAAAAAATCCTGCACTGTTTCATCAGGTGACCTCTTCATATTGTTATACTGTGTCAACAATTGAAGGGGGTTTTTCTTATCTCCCCATATGGCAAGGAAAAGCGTCTCAAAGGTTGTGAAATCTGTGATACTGTCTGGTGCAATGGCTCTGAACCATTTTCTTACATCTCGTTCAAGGATTTGTGTAAACAACCTCATTTTCACATCTACAAAATCCACCTCTTCTAAGTCTATGAAATCGTTAAACCAGTCTAGGTGTTTCTGGGCTGATATGTTACCTTACAAATCATATAACATAATCCTTAGGTTGTAGTCTTGGGGTAAGTCATGTAATAGAACAGGCAGTATGAGAGGAGAAAATATGTCTGCCATAGTTTCTATGAGGGGTCAGAGTGGCTATCGGTTTCAGACAGGAGTCACTACCGGCTTGATAGACGCGGCTAGAATCAAATCTTGGAATCTTTTTTCGTCGAAGATGGTCTCATCTAAACAGGATTCAGACCTAGTTCTGAACAAGGAGTGTTCTAATTTTAGATCAAACTCAAGGTATTCAATACTATCCAATCCGTCTCTAGGAAAGGAAAAATATCGGCCTGGATGCAACACAGGAGTTACTGTCTTTTCTTTTCTTCTTCAGAAAAGCTTTTCAGGGCCAGAGATAGGGATTGTAGGTTCACGGTTTGGGTTTCTCCTAGTGTCGATTTTCTTATGAGCCATGATTTCTATCTTACACAGTGTAGTACAACGGGTCTCTAAGTTATGGAGTCACCAGGGTAAAAATAATCTCAGCCAATAAATTATTTCATCCACTGTCACCCTTATGGATCAAACTAAATATTTAAGTTGTTTTTTAAGGGAAAAGTTTTTCAATTTCATCCCCGACAACGATGCCAAAATGTTAGCACTCTGTAAATTTTTTCTAGCTAAAAGACAAATGACAGAGGTAGCTGTTTCAACCTACTTTAGAGATGAAAACTAGTCATCTCAACTCAGAGAGGGGTCTCTCGTGTCACTTGATATATCTATGGAAATTGCTGGCTAGATTTGGTTTGTTTTGGGGTTTTTTTATAAAGTTGCTGGCAAAGAAGGGGAGGAACACACATGACTATGGAGTCAAAATTATGAAAGTAAACAAAAATAATACATCTCCCAATAGAACTCTCCAGAGGATAAAGGCTAAACGAGGTGATGCATCTGAGTTATTCTTAAACTTAAATAGGGTGTAGGGAGACAAAGAAAACAAATAACAACATCAGAGCATTATCAAAATGAATTATGAATTAGTTAAGAAGATAATCACACAGTTTAAATTGCTTAATCCAAGAGCATCAAATGATGAATTCTGGGCCTTTAACTCTCCAATTTAAATAGAAGAAAAATTCAAATGAAGGAAAGGTCACAGGAAATACACACGATGAAAGGAAACAAAGCTCATATCACCACCCTTTAGAATCTTTTCATAGAGACTTCAAAATCTTTTGCATTTATATTCAATCCATATTCAAAAAATTTACAAAAATAGAGTCGAATACAACCCATAAGGTTATATTGCACTTCTGCCAACATTAATTAATCCAACTCTCTCAGCACTTATACAATTTGATAAAAAAAATTGAAATAGAAACGTTTCAGCTTCTGTAACAGTTTTGACCGACAGTTTCGGTATACGAAACGATTTACAATAATTAGCAAAAAGGAAAATGTTTCAACATCACGAACAATTCCTCTGACTACCCGACTACTTCCATGCCATTTTTGCTGCCCTGTACTTCTATTGGATACAAAAAACTGGTGACAGCTGGAGATCACTTGTTGGCTTCGGGGATGTTGTACTTCGTCTTACCCAACCGTACGAGTTCTTTCCATTGTGAATCAGAGGGGATTTCATAATCCATCATCTTTTTAATCAAAATCTCCAAGTCAATTCCTATAGCATAGGAGATGGTTGGCATACTGACCTTTACTGTTTTAAACTTGTTTAAAATTTCAAAGTCTGTAGCTAAATAATCTACCATACTAGGGCCTTTCAAACTTTCTTCCATATCTTCAAACTTATAATGGTCCATTCTACATTGCATGAGGAGAGTGTGATAGTTTTATTGATTGTATAATGAGCCTTTACCATCCCAAAATGATGGGAGACCTTTAGAAAACAATTGTTCAAAGGCAACTTTAAACTCTTGTATGTTGTGCTCCATTTGCACAGCTTATTCTAGATCGATCTAAGCAAGTTGTGCTTGGCAATGATCCTCCTGGATGAAATTATTAATGCGGTCCTATATTTCACACCGATGGTTTGAAGGTCAACAGTTGGTACAACATTCAGTAAGTCGATGGCATTTTGGTCCCAGTCCGAGGGCTTCTTGGCTAACACTTCATTTACAGCAGTGCATCTGTTGCCAGCTGTAACAACCATAGTATCGTTGTCGTTGATAAAATTCAGATAACTTCTGAATTTAGAAACCTCCGCAGTAATCACGTCCCATATTACATGTTTGGCTCCTTGTAGTAGAATTTTTCTTTTCAATCTAGTTTTTAGATTGCTCACTCTTTCCTACAGGTCCTGGTTCTCTCTATGGAGTTGAGACATTTTCTCATCCTTCACTTTCATCCCCTATTTTAAATTTTCTATGTTCTCTTTGAGACTCTTGATCTCACCTGTTTTCAAACTCACCTAGGACATAGCCTGGACCAATCCCTCAGTGCCTGATCCAACCTCTATATTAGCAGGTACAATAACTTCCATGTCTGATGTTGTTGCCTGCACTTGTGACCAATTCTCTTTCTCTTTCTCCAATTGCAACACTTTAGCCTTGTAGTCTAATGCCTCTTGTCTGAAGATTTATTTCTCCTATTCCAAAGCAGTCAATTCTGCTGTCTATGGGTGATCCGTAGGTGACATCTTCAGCCTTTTCTTTAGACTTTGGATTATCTTATCCTTTTCATACAAAGAATATTTCAACCCTTGGGGACCTTCAGAATCTAGAATTTTAACATGTGTCATCCAGGCTTTGCTGGAAACTTTTTCCTGCTTCAGTTTCCCATCTAGTTTTGATGCATATGTTGTCAATATTGCAACCTTTAGAGTTGAGCTTAGGTAATCAACATACAACATATCAATGACATTCCTGTGGAATTTTACTTTATCAGGGGCAACAATGTTTTCATAGTGTACCTTGAACTTAGATACCTTATCATCATCAGCCACCACAATTTTAAAGGTCTTTTTCTCGACATCTTTGATTAAGAGTGATCAAAATCTGGACCAGGGGTCAAAATTTAGCTCAAAAATCAAATTTCTCGTAATTGCCTCAAAAAGAACAGGTGCGTAGCCCTCGTCGTCATGAACCCAACGCAACTCATTTGGGTTCAAATGGATGTTGGATGAGAGAGATATCGCGATCTGTTCGAATCACCAAACAGGTAAAAAAAAAATTGTGCTGACTGTACAGTCCGTATAGTTCGTACATGCTGATGTGGCAGAGGCCATACGCTAACATGGCAGAGGACGTATGTCCATACACTGAAGTGGCATATGATGATGTGGCAGTTTCAGATTAGTAGCTGAGGGTGAATGACATTGCGACACGTGGCATTTATTGGACAAATGGTGTGGTGCCATGTGGCCCAGTCATGGGCTGCCACATGGCACCGTTGTAATTGGTTGGTTGTTTAAAATATAATGGAGTCCATGGGGATCAAACCCCAGACCTCCTCCCACCATGAAATATTTAACAAAGTCCGCCCTGCCAACACACCATGCGTTAGTTCTTGTTATATGAATGGTTTTTTATTTATTTGAATTGAATTAAAGGTTGATTTGGTGTGCAACCTAGCTGGGGCTTAGCCCTAGCCCCCGGTCGCATACATTTATACATATGACCATTAGTGCATGTATCCAATGGTTTTAAACTCTGATTTTATGTGTGTAATATATGACCACAGTTAAAACAAATGCATGGGAGTTTGGAATTGGTTTACGTTTTGGTTTCAACGGGTGTACAAAACGACCCACCACTTGTCATTGTTTTATTCGCCATTGTAAATGGAGCCCTTTTTATATGAGAACATGGTCACATGGTGACCTTGTGACCATAGCCTTGGCGGTTAGGGGCTGGGCGTGCCATAACCGTCCTACAATTTGATCAGTTTTACGGTTACATGCGTGTGCTATGTTTTAGCACGAATTTGGAGCGTGTTCTTGGTTAGAGCACACAGAGGTGCATTTTGGCGAACCAGAGACAACAAGCTTGAAGGAAGAGAATGGGAGGAGGCCTATCTTTTTCATTTTTTGGCCAAATGAGGTGTCGTAAAATCCCAGCTAGTGGTTTTTGGACATTTTGAATCCACTGGAACTGTTTTCACGACCATTTGAAGACTTCTTTTGCAGGTTTTTAACCATTGAAGTTTCAGGAAGCTCCAGGGAGCTTGAAGCCCTCATTGTTTGAGGTCATGCTCAGATGAGCCTATGTTTGTTTTCTGTGATTGAATAATCATTTTTGGATAATTTTTATGCTCTGAACACTTTGGGATAAGTTTTAGATCCATTTGAGGACTTTTACAGGTGTTTTTTCCATAGAGAAGCTCAGGGAAGCTTAAGGCCACATGTAGAAGAGGTCATGCCCGGATTAGCCATGATCCGTTTTCAGAGTTTTATTAGTCATTTTTGGGGTTTTTATGTATTCTGTACCCAATGGTACATTCAATATTTCCATTGGAGTTGAGCAGCAACTTGTAAAAGAATTTTTGACAAACTAATCCCAGAGAGCCAAGTCCATTGATGGAGGCTCAAGGAGATGTATCCCAGAGAGGGGTGAACTCCTTTATCATGTTGTTCTTGTTGTGAGTGTTTGTTGGTTATTATTTGCTGCAAGTTTTTTTTTTTGTTGTATTTATGAAAACAACATATTTAATCTTGCAAAGACCTCACACATAACCATTTAAAAGAAGCATCAACTTAACACATAATTCATCTTGCATATTTTAACACATGGAGCAAGGTCCTGTAAAGTTTATTTTAATGAAGTAGAGGGTACTTGCATAGCATAACAAGTCAGCCCACTTTTTTCAGATCAGGTGGTATCAGAGTGTAGTTTGTTTTTCTCATGTATTTTCCTTTGATATCTTGAGATTTAGCTGTTGGTATTATTGTGCAAGTTTTGTGTTGAAGTTTGATATCTTGCAAGGATGGAGGAAGCTTCAAACATTGGTAGTTCTCATACATCTTCATTATCTAAGATCTTTGACAAAGTGATGTTGAAGGAGTTACTAACCATGAGAGATGTGATGAAAGAGATGTGGGAAGATAGAAAAGAGAGCATTTCCCTTGAAAAGTTGTTGATGGCCATGAAGGAGGAGAAAGACCATCTTCTTGCAAAGTTGCATGAGATGGAGACTCAACTCCATGAGGCAAAGGAAACCCTTACCAAGTACATGCATGAACATAAGGTATGTAATGTTAGTTTATCTTCTAATTCCTCTGAAGATGAATGTTTTGGTGTTTTTGAAAATCACACAAGAGGAATAGGGTCCAAGTTATTGTTAAAAATAGGCTATGAAGGTAAAGGGTTAGGAAAGCATGCACAAGGCATTGTTGAGCCTATTGTTGTTGAAGAGAGACCCAAGTATTGTGGTCTTGGATATGAACGAAGAGATGGAGCAAATTCCAAAGTTGAGGAGACAAGGGAAAAAGTTCCAAGAACAACTTTTGTTTCAAGTTCACCTCCTCAAAGAGGCGATAAAGGTGAAAGTTCAAGAACTTTTGTTGAAATTTCAATCCCTCCAGCATGCAAGGCTTGTGTTGAAGATGAATGCAAATGTGTGAAATGAAAGAGTTGTGACAGCGATGAGGAGAAGAACATTGTTGTTGGTCTTCAAAGGAGAGCTTGTAACTCTTCAAATTCACCTCCTCAAAGAGGCGATAAAGGTGAATGTTCAAGGTATAATTATGCTTATCATTCAATTTCTTTTGATTATGTTAAGCATGATAAATTTGTATGTAAAAATGGAAGAAAAAATCCATGTACATATTGTGATTTATATAACCATCATGTTTCGAAATGTTGGAAAAGATTGACCACTTACAGGAAACTTTACAAGCAAAGACAACGTGAAAACAGGATGCAAAAGATTTGCACTCAATGTCAGAAGAGGGGTCATCTTATTGATCATTGTTGGACATTGTGTCCGACCACTCATCCACATCACAAGAAGCAGATGGATAAAGAGATTGACAAGAATGGAAGAGGAGATTCCATCATCGATGTGAGTCAAGATGATTCACAAGAGGACGATTTTCAGCAGAAAAAGTCACCGTTGAGTTGGCTTGGTAAGAAATGGTTGGATTTCTTGAGCAAGTAAGACTTGCATTTTTTTGTTGTAGATGCATATTTCAGTCTTATGTATGCATTTATGGAGAGTATGACAAGTTGCAACAATTTATCATAACTTGTATGATGCAAGTTTGCATGTGAATGTGATTCATTTGAAGGCATTCTTGTTTGTTGCACAAATTCGCCAGGAGGATGTAAAAGTGGGGTATGATGTTCACTTGTTACTGCCATATATATTTTTCATATTCATCTCTTATGTACCCACATGTTTCAGGGTTTATGTACTTATGTTTGTACTTGAAGGAGAGTTGAAAAGCTATGCACAGGCATGTGTTTTGTGTGTATGTATAAGAAGTGAACCTGGTGATAGTTTATCATGAATGATTCATGATTATAACATGATTGTGTATCATGAATGTCAAATTGTCAGTTTGGGAAGGTCGATATGTTTCAAATGAGTTTTGACTTGTGTCGATGTTGTCTTGACGACTATGTTGTGTTGGTCATGTTTTTCGACTTATGTTTAGTCGATGGTGTTTGTTGGCTTGTAAGTTGATTTTGAGTACACCAAGATGCAGGAAAACACCATGTACTTTGATGAAGTACAAGATGTGACCATTTTCTTGAAGAGAAAAAGACTTTGTTGGAATCATTTTCACTCTTGTATAAATTTGTTTTCAAGATTGATGGTTTTCTTGGCTTGTGAAAAGATGTCACAGGAAAGTTTTTGCATCCATTGGAGAGCGGATTGTGTTGACGTCAAAGAGTTCGCAAGAGGGACTTGATTCTTAGTGGGAAGGTTGAAATTCTTCCAAGAACAAAGAGAACAGTGGGTCAGCAGCAGCCAGAGAGCAGTGGTTGAAGGACATAGTCAATTGCAGTGCAAGGCATGTCAATATATTCAGGTGATTGTCAAAAAGACTTTTCAAGTAGAATCACTTGATAGAACTTGAAAGCAGAGGAGTATTGAATCTCAGACAGATTATCATAAGCTTTTGTGGGTCCAAAATCCTTTTAGTGGGAAGGCGTGATCAAAATCTGGACCAGGGGTCAAAATTTAGCTCAAAAATCAAAGTTCTTAGAATTTCCTCAAAACGAACGGGTGCGTAGCCCTCATCGTCACGAACCCAATGCAACTCATTTGGGTTCAAAAAGATGTCGGATGAGAGAGATATCATGATCTATTCGAATCGCCAAATAGGTAAAAACAAAATTGTGCTAACTGTACAGTCCGTACATGCTGACATGGCAGAGGCCGTACACTGACATGGTAGAGGCCTTATGTCTGTACACTGAAGTGGCATATGATGACATGGCAGTGGATTGGTAGCTGAGGGTGAATGAAATTGTGACACGTGGCATTTATTGGACAAATGGTGTGATGCCACGTGGCCCAGTCATGGGCTTCCATGTGGCACCATTGTAATTGGTTGGTTGTTTAAAATATAATGGAGTCTGTGGGGATCGAACCCCAGACCTCCTCCCACCATGAAAGATTTAACAAAGTCTGCCCTGCCAACACACCACGCTTTAGTTCTTGTTATATGAATGATTTTTTATTTATTTGAATTGATTTAAAGTTTGATTTGGGGTGCGACCGGGCTGGGGCTTAGCCCCAGCCCTCGGTCGCATACATTTATACATATGACCACTAGCGCGTGTATCCAATGGTTTTAAACTCCGATTTTATGTGTGTAATATATGACCACCGTTTAAACAAATGCACGAGAGTTTGGAATTGGTTTACATTTTGGTTTCAATAGGTGTACAAAATGACCCACCACTTGTCATTGTTTTATTCGCCATTGTAAATGGAGCCCTTTTTATATGAGCGCGTGGTCACATGGTGACCTTGTGACCGTGGCCTTGGAAGTTAGGGGCTAGGCGCGCCATAACTGTCCTACAGTTTGATCATTTTTATGATTACGCACATGTGCTAGGTTTTAGCATGAATTTGGAGTGTGTTCTTGGTTAGAGCACACAGAGGTGCGTTTTGGTGAACCAGAGACAACAAGCTTGAAGGAAGAGAATGGCAGGAGGCCTCTCTTTTTCATTTTTTGGCCAAATGAGGTGTCGTAAAAGCCCAACTAGGAGTTTTTGGATGTTCTGAATCCATTGGAACTGTTTTCACAGCCATTTGAAGAATCCTTTTCTAGGTTTTTAACCATTGAAGTTTCAGGAAGCTTGAGGGAGCTTGAAGCCCTCATTGTTTGAGGTCATGCTAAGATGAGCCTATGTTTATTTTTTGTGATTGAATTATCATTTTTGGCTAATTGTTATGCTCTGAACACTTTCGAATAGGTTTCAGATCCATTTGATGACTTTTACAGGTGTTTTTTCCATAGAGAAGCTCAGGGAAGCTTAAGGCCACATGTAGAAGAGGTCATGCTCAGATGAGCCATGATCCGTTTTCAGAGTTTTACTAGTCATTTTTGGGGTTTTTATGTATTCTGAACCCAATGGTACAGTCAGTATTTCCATTGGAGTTCAGCAGCAGCTTGTAAAAGAATTGTTGAAAAACTAATCCCAGAGAGCCAAGTCCATTGATGGAGGCTCAAGGAGATGTAGCCCAGAGAGGGGTGAACTCCTTTATCATGTTGTGAGTGTTGTGAGTGTTTGCTGGTTATTATTTGCTGCAAGTTATTTTTGTTGTTGTATTTATGAAAACAACATATTTAATCTTGCAAAGACCTCACACATAACCATTTAAAA
>JASDQU010242676.1:30952-48199 GCA_032191745.1 Picea mariana
ACTCAGGAGGAGCTTGCAGATATTTTAGCACAAAGATTATGTCTGCATACCATGTAGAGTTAAGAAATTTCTAAGATATTTGTGGAGTCACCCTTTCTTCCTCTGTTGTATCCTCTGACATATCTTTAGTGAAGTTTTTCCCCAAGAGTTCACAGTTTGTTTGAGCCATTAGTCTAGCAAGTCCCTAGCCTTTGATTAATTTTGTGGGCTTGATTTCAAGATCATATTCTAATATTACCGCAATCCATTTTCCCCTCTTTCCTTCAGGATCGAGTTGTGTTAAGATGTATTTTACTGAGTTTCTGGGGACATAAGCAGTTGTATGCGAATGTATAATATAAACCCTGAATTATTTCAATGCTTTGACCAAAGCATATGCCTGCTTCTCCATGATGTCGTATTTCAAAGAAGCATCTCTCAATGTATTACTGTAGTATGCTATCGACTTCTCGAAATTTTGATCATGTTTCTGGAGTAATACTCTTGCAATTGTATGTTCTGAAGTGAAAGAGAATAGTATAAACTCTTTCTCAAAATTTGGACTAGCCAACACAGGAGCTATTGTCAATGCTACCTTGATTTCTTCGAAAGATTTTCTAGCTTCATGAACCCGTTTGATTTCGTTTCCCTTCTTTAACATGTTGGTGATATGATTTATGATCTCTGCTAAATTTGGAATAAATCTTCTCAGGAAATTTACTTTACCTAGAAAGGATTGTACTTCCTTTCTCCTTCTAGGTATGCCAATATTCAAAATTTCTTCAACTCTGTGTTGACGGGTGAAATTGACCGCTCAACAACTGGAGGAGTGAATTCGGTCTAGGGTTGTCTGCTTAACCCAAGCCCCTTGGATTAATCCACTCTGACAGGTTTAGTGGGTCCGTTGGTCGATCTAAGTCCTAAGAAAGTGAAAAACAAAACTAAAGAAACTAACTTAATGAAAAACACTTGCTGAGAACTATATACAAATCTACAATATACTTACAGTTCACTAACTAATATTTATAAAATAGCTCTACAATATATCTATAGGATTATATCTCTAATATATGTATAATATTTACAAAATGCAGATTTTACTCTAAATCTGCAAAACTCAAATATGGATTGAATTATGACAGCGAACTATCATTCAGTCTTTTTGATTTTTTTATAACTTATATAAACAAGAAACGAAATAGCTAACTGTCTAATTGAAAACAGAGAGTAATAGTAGAATGTGTTTAGATTACAATAACTTTCTATATTAATTAAACTAATAAAATGAAACTAACAAACTGACCTGTAATCACATCTCCTATTCGTATTGTGTACAGTATCCAATTTTGTTGTTTGATGGAGTAAACCACAACAGATTTTCCAACTGCTTCTCATAAATGTGAAGCAGTAATAATTGAATGCTAAGAACAGAACATATAAAAGAAGTAGCAACAACAATTTATGATTTTACAAATAGTCACATTAAGATAAATCTGGCTATAAAAATTTGTATATAACTGCTCATTGAATAAAAAAGATTAATCTTCTAATCATCAAGTTTGAACAGAGTAATTGTTGTATATAATATGAGCGACATAAAACACGGACATCATATTAATTCCATCACATCAATCTGTAATAAACCATGATATCTAAAGTAGTCACAATTTAATTACAAATCAAAATGACCAAAACTTGAACAAAAATACAATATATCGAAGCTAAAGTTGTATCAATATCAACTTCTATTCAAGTCTGTCAATCATAAATCTATAGTTTCTGCTCCCAGGCAGTGATGGTCCTCAGTTTACAAAACAATACATTTATAAAGGTCACAGGATCAAAATGTTTCCTGTGGAAATCATCTGATTTGTCCGAAAAAAGTGGGGGATGCAACCTCCCAAATTCTACTTGTTATCAAAACTAACAGCCTATTCTAAAACAACATAAATAAATAGCATGCTGAGAGATGCCACCAATGTTTCAAATCTTCTTTAAAAATCGTAGGTACATGAAAAAACATAAGAATAAAAAATTTCATATTGCATTTTTGGTTGTAAAAACAAGAAATTCGAATTTTAGTAACTAGCTACAGAATCTCACGATTCTGTAGCTAGTTATAATTATAACCAGAATCGTATTTTATTGAATCAATCAAAACAGACTAGATGTAATCTGTGCAAACAAATCGTGCATTCTAATTAAAAAAGGACAGAATCCTCCTAAACTTATATTTTAACAATCATACCTCAGATTAAGGGATTTGACTTAATCAAGAAATCTTTGAATTCACAATGGTAGTCATTGCTTCCACATTCTTAAAAACAACAGACCCTGTGGTTTTTTGTCATTTATCTTTGGTTTGGGCTGCAGATTGTAGTCTTCCATTCTCTTTCGTTAGCAAATTCACCTAGTATTCCAAGGATTTGATCAGAGACTGAAGTAAAGGTACATCTTTGGAGTACCTATCGAGCCATGACTGGCATTCGTCACATTGTGGCTGAATAGACTGTGTATTAGCAGTGATGGTATTAACAGGTGAGGAATTTTCAATCTGACCTGTAGGTTCACTTTTGAGTTTGATTCTAGGGAAGTCGGGGTTGTCTTTAAGACACGATGGAATGTTTGTAACATAATCATAAGGTTTACCAAAGCAAATTCCATACGAATATGGATATTCTTCAGTTAGAAACCTTTCAATTTCCGAATCGGAATCCTCGCTTAACACAATTTCTTTTTGGTCTGCACGGGGCTTAGGTTTTTTTCGGGCACATTGTGAAACCCAACGTGCGGCCCTTTTACCCTTATAATTGATATCAATATTACACTTACGCTTTTTCTTTGTGGATTTTTTAACAGACTTAACACCACCTTTGGGATACGAATCAAGTAGAGTGTCGGGTTGGGTAGTGTCCGGATAGGTCGAGGGTTCCACACAGGGCGAGAGTGAAGGAGGAGGGATGGTAGGCTTTATGAGGGTTTCTGTGACAACAGACTTGTCAACCTGTCCTATTTCACTGCTAGCAAAACCATTTCTTAACAGGAAGGCATCCCAACAATCACCGTTTAATTTCAACTGATGAATAATAATAATCTTGATCAAACAATGGTGGAACAGGATAGAATCAGATTTCTACCTTTTAAAATGCTTTGCCATTTTGTATAAGCTTCGAAGGAGGAAATATGGCATGTTTAGGGGAAAATTGATAAAACTCATGAGCAACCGTAAGTGATATAAGAAAACCAAACCATATCTCCCCTCACAGGTAACGAATTGTTTGACAATAGCTAACAGATCGTGCCATCTAGGTTTTAGAGCTATAATGGGCATACCTCTATCACAGTTGGTAATCTTCCTTGAGGTGAACAAAAATGACCAGGTAACCTCTTCAACCTACAAGTTTTTAAACCACTTTTGTCCCACGGTCGATAGGCTGGTGGCTTGGCTAATAAAATCTTCATTTAATTCAAGCTGGACATCTCCAATTTTAGCTCTGCAACCATCGAACGTTAGCGCGAATTCTTGAGCGACTGTTAAATTAAAACCCTCGAAATTTTCAACAAAGACATGCCAACCATTCCTCTCTAAGTCTTCTCGGGCATTATCAAACGATAACAATGTCTGGACACCGTTAGGCTCAATTCTCACTACAGGGGCCATGGATAACAACAAAAAATCGGCAGGGGATTCGGCGATAGGGTTTGACAGAACAAGCACAGAGCCATTTCCCTGAGCTTCCCCAACACAATGCGAAAAGAGCTCGAAATGGTAGGCAGGAACCTTAGTTGCTATGCGTGTGAGGAAAACTGTATAGATCGAGGCCATACAAAAACATCATACCATGTTGTACTTGGAATGACACCTTGATGTAATGGTACACATGAAAATCATAACAGTTGAAAACCATCATATGCATATTGAGGATTTAATAAAATCAACATATCAAATAAACAATTGAATCAAAGATTTTATAAGTCAAAAACCTTATTAACATTAGTCGAATGCTAAACGGGTGGTGGTTTAATACATATGTAACCAAGGTGTGTTTGAGACCAAGGGGTTATAACCATGAAAACAACCCCGGTCATAACAAAATAAGACAAATAGACTATAAACCATATGAACATTAACCCTTTGATGAAATCAAACATGAATTCCGGCTGTAAGTTTTCATGCTTGCAGTCATGAAAATGAAATTGAAAGGCAGGCACACAGAAAGCGACAGATTATGGTGTCATTTAATGAGAAAGGTTGCGACGAGTAATGAGAATTTTAAAACCCTATGTAGGCAGCTTGTAAAAATAGAGATTAATATGGCTGCCAACAATGGCGACACACTGGTAGAAGCAGTTATCTCTGCCAAACGAACAAGTGCAGATTAGGATAATCAGAAAAACTTCAACTCGAAAAGAACCAAGAAACTATTTGAACATCATTATCAATCATAAAAAATTCCAGTTTCAGATTGCTTGTTATTTTAAAAGACGAAAACTGATGACAATCTCGACAAAAGAGAGTCACGATGTTAAGGTTAAAATCTTCAATACAGTTGAGAAAGCCGCTGTTGCCAGCAGGCGTCCATAGCCTCGACAGGAATGCCATTTAACCCACTCCGATATCTATATCCTGCCAAGAAGTTTTAGATCATAACGAAGGACATTTAAGGTCAAAAGATTTCATATCTGAGAATTTTCATATACCTGACATTGCTTTGCTGCCATTGGGCCTGTTCAGTACCCCGACAAAGTTATATTGGCATCATGCATGCATTTACCCGCTGCCAGCAGACCTATTCAGTATCCCGGTAGGTTTACAAGCACTTCCCACAACTCTCTGAAGATTTATTTAGTTTTAAAGATATTTAATAGAGCGGGGTGACGCTGAAAATCTTGATATTTTGGACATGTTTTAATAAATTACAGACCTTGAGAGAATTTTTTAACTGTCCTTCATTAATATCTAGAGATAGTTTGTTTATAAACCGACCTTCGAAGGCAAGGAGACATCTCTGAGTTGAGGAACAGGGACAGCGTAAGAAGAAATTTTTATGAATGATCATGGAAAGCTTCAGTTACAGATTGAAATCAAGAAATGCTTTTCAAACAACAAGCTTTCTTTAACATGGCTGCAAACTTCAGAAAAAATATCATAATTGATGTTTTAACAATCTTCAGTAGTCATTTCAGAGGAGAAATTTTTCTGTTCTCTTTGTCTGAAACAGTTCATGATGCAGGTATGTGTGTTTCAAAATAAAAACTGGTAAGCATAATGGAATAATCAAAGCAAAACAACAAAGGAAAACAAAAAGCAAACAAAACAAAAATATTTACACAGTGTACATGAGAGTGCCATCAGGTGAAATACCTTTTAAGAGCTTGGCCATTCACCGGATAGGTGTCTGGCTGTCCCTCTAATTTCTGTAGTCGGAAGGAGTTGGGACCCAATTTCTCAGCAATCAAGAATGGTCCTATCCACAAGTTCTGAAACTTTGTATGCTCTCCTTTTCCCTCATGTGGTTTGTCCTATTTTAGGACAAGGTGACCTACCTCAAAATTTTTGTCAGAGGCAGAATTGGAATCAAACCAGCTTTTAACCATGAGTTGATGTTGATCCAATTTCTGTTTCTCTTGAGCTCTCACTTCTTCTAATTTTAACAAAGCGTTAATTCGATTCTCCAAAGGCGGACAGTCCTCTTCTTGTATTTTCTGCAATAGCTGTAGAGAGGGAAGGAGAATATGTGGTGGTAGAATTGCCTCTCTACCATAAACGAGAAACAAAGGTGAGTTACCCACAACAGTTTTTGGGGTCACTCTATCAGCCCAAATTGCGTTTAACAGTGCATTATGCCAATTTTTATGGTTTTCAGAGACCGTTCTCTTGATAATTTTGATCAGATTTTTATTAGTTGATTCTGCCAATCCATTGCCTTGAGGGTAATAGCTGGCAAAATATTTTATTTTAATTCCTTTTTATAGAGAGAAATCACTCATCTCAAGAGATGAAAAATAGGAAGCGTTATCAAATACCAGGCAGTCAGGGATACCAAAACGAGTAATAATATTTGAATTCAAAAAGGTTATTACCTGACTGGTATTTACAGCTTTTAATGGGGCAGCTTCAGACCACTTGGTGAAGTAATCTGTGGCTATTATGATAAACTTATGCTGCTGTGAGGATGGCAGATTAATCAGGCCTATAATATCAAGACCCCACTACTGAAAAGGGGAGTCTACTGAAACGGGCTGCAGAGGGAAGGCTGGTTTCTATATCCGTCCGGATGCTTTCTGACAAATTACACACTTGCGACACAAAGCATGAGCATATTTGAAAAGTGTGGGCTAGTAGTAACCTTCTCTTAATACTTTATGGACAGTGGTATCTCCACCAAAATGCCCACCAACTTCTCCTGCGTGCAATTCCAATAAGACCTTTTCTGCTTCATCTTTCTCAAGACAGCGCATTAGTATTCCATCAAAATTTTGACGAAACATAATACCATTAATCAGCTGAAAGGAAACATATTTTAATATTAGCGCTCTTATTTTTGTGGGATCCAGGTGACAGGGAGCTGACCCATGTTCAAGACAAAATTTTATATCATCATACCAGGGACTAACAGGGTTTTGTGCACAGCAGATTAAATTTTGGTAATGTTGTCCTGGATTGGACATATCATTTTCCTCTTGCTGTCCTGCAGCTGAGTCGACGACTAACTTGCATAACCCTTGACCTCTCACTATTTGTGCTAGGGTGATTTCTATGTCATACTCTTGCAAGGACGTGACCCAGTTTGCCCTCTTTTCGCCTAGTTCTTTCTGTACTAACAGGTTTTTGATGGCTGGGTAAGGGACAATGATTTTCGTCCTAGATTTCAAAAGATAAGATCAAAAGTGATTTACTGCTTTAAAAACAACATAGGCTTGTTGATCTACTGCTGGGTAATTAAGTTCTGCCCCTTTGAAGGCTAAGATCATAAAGGCAATTGGGACTTCATTATTTTTAGCATTCTTTTGAGTTAGGACAGCGACGTAAGAGCGGTCAGAAGTGAATGTGTAGAGAGTGAAGTCTTGCAAAAATTCGGGGCTCATTAGAGAAGGAGCATCTAATATGGCTTTTTTTATTGAATTAACAGTCTGGTTTTCTAAAGGTCCCCAATGGTATTGTACGTCCTTTTTTATTAGGTTTTGTAATGGTCTCACCATTTCTGAAAAACTGGGGACGAATCTCCTGACAAAGTTTATCTAACCTAAGAAAGATTGCATATAATTTTTTGACGAGGGAGGGGGGAGTTTAGAAATGACTTGAGTTCTTTTAGGGTCAATAATCATCCCTTCGCATGATACAATAAATCCTAAGAGCTTACCTTGTTCTACTGTGAAGATAGATTTTTTAGGATTCAAAGAAATGTCGTACTTACGACATCGCTGTAGAACAGATCTTAAATGAGATAGATGATCTGCTTTGTTTTTCGAGAAGACAGTAACTCCATCCAGGTAAACTATGACATATTGATTGATTAAGCCTCGGAAATTGTTGTCCATCGCTCTCTAGAAAGTGGCACCAACATTTATGAGTCCAAAGGGCATCTTCCTATAAGCGTAGGTACCCCATGGAGTGCAGAAGGTGGTTTTAAGTTGGTCTGGAGGGGACATTAGGACTTGGTTATACCCTGAAAAACCATCCAATAAGGATAATCTTTCAGAACCAGATACATGTTGAAGGATTTGTTCCATAGGTGGGACAGGGTAGTTGTCTTTATCAGACGCTCGATTAAGATTTCAGAAATTGACACATAGTCGGATTTCACCACTCTTCTTCCGGATAGGGACAAGATTAGAGACCCATTGCATATGCCTAACTGGGAAGATTATCTTAGCGTTCAGGAGTTTATTTAATTCCTTCTTGACAGTTGGTTTGAGTTTTGGATGCATTTTCCTTAACTTTTGTTGAAAAGGTAAGGTTTGGGGTTTCATAGGAATGACGTGTTGTATGATGCTAGGATCAAAGGTTTTTAGGTTGTCATACGTCCAAGCAAAAAAATCTTTGAATTCCTTAAACAATTTAATAAACGTTGTTTTTTCTTGTTCAGAACATCCTACCCCTAAATTAATGCACTGTGGATTGTCTTTAGTTCCCAAGTTTACTTTTTCATACGTTAAAGAGGAACTATTCGTTTTACAGTTCAATGATTTTTTGAACTTGTGGTGAAGATCATAAAATTTTTCTAATCTAACTATAGATTTTGGGATAGAATTTACCATGTCTGATGAAGATTCAGGAGATCTTGGATCTGGTATTACTGTGAAGTCACAAAGATTTTCGTCATGAGTACCTTCGTCGATCGCTGCGCCCTGGAAAGTTTCTTCCATATGCAGGAAGCTTATAATTTGTTGATCGTCATCGAAGACTCTCCAATTCATGATGTTGTCGGGGACGAATGGTCTAAACAACAATTTGATGGAGAATGCATTCGGAGATAAGCCTTCTATAGGGAAAATTTTTGAAGCTACATTAGCTAACAAGTCGGCTTCCAAATTATTCAATCTAGGAATAGAATTTATGTTAAATGCAAAAAACTTATTCATCAAATTCCATACCTCAGATTGGTAGCTTTTAAGGTGCGGAGATAAACATTGGATAGAATTTTTTACCTGTCTAACCACAATTTTCGAATCGCCAAAGATAGTCAAATTTTAAATGTTCATATCTAATGCTTTCCTGAGGCCTTGCAATAAAGCCTCATATTCTGCTGTGTTGTTTGTACATTCAAACTCTAACCTGCATGCAATCAGGGTTTTGTTACCTGATGGATCGATAATCATGCAGCCTGCACCAGCTCCTTCCTTGGATTTTGACCCGTCAAAGTAAAGAGAACATATTTGATTTATGTCAGGTGCATGTGACCATTGGGTAGAAGCTGTTGACTGCATATATGTCAAAATTTTAGACTGTTGTTCCGGGTTAGTGATAGCAGAAGTTTCGGCCATGAAATTGCCGAAAAAGGTATCCATCCCTTGTATTTCAGGTGAATCGGCAGAAGGTGTAAATGGCTCATTGGGATCATTTGAATCTGTCACTGTGAACTTTAGGTAACGTTCATGATTTACCTTGATTCTGTTGGGATTTCCATTCTTGGGAAGCCACAAGTGAGACCAATCCATCGCAAAATAGCCGTGTAGTTGTTCTAACAAATCTCTGCTTAAAAACAAACCATAAACTTCTGGAATATCTACGACAATAATATCAATCACTTGATGAACTTTAGGGTTAGTCGACAATATTATAAGCACATTTCTCAATTCACCTATAACTTTAACACTAGTTCGATCAAGCTGGATGATTTTCAAGGTGGACGATTGAAATTTAGCATTAATCTTTTGACACACAGACCATGGAATTACATTAGATGATGCTCCTGAATCTACCATACAGTTGTGCACGTTCCTATTGAAGATTTCAAAATTTAACAAAAATGGAGGGACATTTTTGCAAGTACTAATGGTGGAAGATTGTTGATTTTTAATCACTGCCTCTAAAACTAATTTATCTACATTTGTTACATTATTTACAGGAAGGTCTCTTTTCTCATGAGAATCAGAAGTAGTCTTGGCGGAGGCCTTCTGAGGAACTTTGAGGTTGTTCTGAAAACCTTTGTTACTGCTTGGATTGTTATTTTTGTTGTTCTCTGCAATATTCTGTAGCATTTTTTGTAGAAGAAAGGGGAATTTTAATAATTCATAAATAGAGATATTAGCCCTTAACGTTTTTAGATATTCAACCAAAACATAATCTAAGCTTGGGTTTACATAATTTTGTTTAGTCTCAGTTGATTTAGACTGTTTTGGGGGCAACGTCATAGTGATTTCAGAAGAAGGCTTGTTTGTTGTCTTACTCCTAGTATTGTAAGGATGTACTGTTTCGAAATTAGCTTGAAAAATACTATCCAAGAAATGTCCAAAAATGGTCGGGGAGGATTCTTCTTCTTCTACTGTCTCTTGTTCAGCTACTTCCTCAGAGATCTCAGGAGGCATCAAGTTATCTTGTGCTTCTAGAATCATTTGAATAGCAAATTGCAGGCTTTCTAGATTTAGCCTTCAGTATTTGAATTAGGTCAGTTGGTGGGAAAAGGCTTCCTAAATGGGGGTTTGTAAGGCCCTTTACTCGAAGAATCTTCTCCAGCCGTCCTTTTCAAATCTATAACTTGATTGGACAGTTTTTGAACGACTTTCTGTAAGTTTTCTAAATCTGAGCTTTCTGGTTGTGCTTTGTTTTGGGAAGGTCTAGGGAGGATTTCGATTTTCTTTTTGGAAGATGAAATAGTCTCTATTTTGTTGCTAGTAGTGTCTTTTAAGATGAGGATGTCTTTCTTGATCTAACTGGCCTCTTCGAAGGCTTCTAACAATGTGGCTTTCTTAGATATCTTTACCCAAATGGCTATGCTTTTATGTAAGGCTTTCGTATAATATGCTATGATAAGATTCTTGGCAGGCATCGAATCCGTAGGGATTCAGTTCTTTAGTGTTAAGAAACTTTGATTAAAGTCTTTGATCTTCTCTTTGGGGTTCATTCTTAAACTAGAAAGCTCCATGACTAGAACTTCTGGAGACTTTTCATCTCCAAACTTTTCAAGAAAAAAAGATTCAAACTTCTCCCATGACATGATGGTGTGGGGTTGTTGGGAAAAGTACCAGGTAGAGGCATTGCCCTCAAAGGTGTAGGGAAACAATATACAGAATACGTCTTCGTGCTTGACACTATGGAGTCTAATGGCTAACATAAAATTTTTGATGTGATCTTCGGTGATCTGTTTAGAGTCTGGGTCAAATTTAGGGAGCCACTTCTCCAGGTGTTTGGGTAAGGGATGCTGAGGCCCAGGTATGGCTACTGCATCTTGGTCGAGCAAGGGTCTAGCGGGATTTTTCTGGTTGGCCATAGGTGTGGGTGGTGTCAAAGGTTGGGATGCGGAACTGCCTTCGTCAAAGGACTCTTCTCTAGAAGAAGAAGGAGATGAAGGAGGTGGTGATGGTGGTATACCAGGTCCTCCTTCTGCAGGAGTGAGGATTGGATCTATAGGGTTTAAAGTAAGGTTAGTGCCTCCAAGTTGTTCTCTGATATTAGAGAAGTCTAATGGTTGGTCCAAAGGTTGGTTTGGTTGTATTAAACGGGTGAAGGCACTATGTGTTCTTATGAGAGATTGACGAACAATCTCTTGTATGTCACCACCCGTAGGATTTGGGGTTACTGGTTCAACTGTTATCTGTAGATCATCGTTTGATGTGGTTGCTATTTGAGGGACAATGTTGTCATTTGAATGATTTCTAGTCACTATAGGTGAGCGGGTAGGTGGTGGAGGATTCTTATGACCACATCGTGCCATTAATAATTTCCAGGCCCTCCTTACAGCGCCATTTGTTGACGGGCGAAATTGACCGCTCGTCAATTGGAGGAGTGAATCCGGTCCAGGGTTGTCTACTTAACCCAAGCCGTTTGGATTAATCCACTCCAATGGGTTTAGCAGCTCCTTTGGCCGATCTAAGTCCTAAGAAAGTGAAAAACAAAACTAAAGAAACTAACTTAATGAAAAACACTTGCTGAAAACTATATACAAATCTACAATATACATACAGTTCACTAACTAATATTTATAAAATAGCTCTACAATATATCTATAGGATTATATCTCTAATATATGTATAATATTTACAAAATGCAAATTTTAATCTAAATCTGCGAAACTCAAATATGGATTGATTTATGACAGTGAACTATCATTCAGTCTTTTTGATTTTATTATAACTTTTATAAACAAGAAACGAAATAGCTAACTGTCTAATTGAAAACAGAGAGTAATAGTAGAATGTGTTTAGATTACAGGAACTTTCTATATTAATGCTTGTCATAAACACGAAGCAGTAATGATTGAATGCTAATAAAAAAACATATAAAAGAAGTAGTGACAACAATTTATGATTTTACAAATAGTCACATTAAGATAAATCTGGCTGTAACAATTTGTATATAACTACTCATTGAATAAAGAAGATTAATCTTCTAATCATCAAGTTTGAACACAGTAATTGTTGTATATAATATGAGGGACATAAAACACAGACATCATATTAATTCCATCACATCAATCTGTAATAAACCATGATATCTAAAGTAGTCACAATTTAATTACAAATCAAAATGACCAAAACTTGAACAAAAATACGATATATCGAAGCTAAAGTTGTATCAATATCAACTTCCATTCAAGTCTGTCAATCATAAATCCATAGTTTCTGCTCCTAGGCAGTGATGTTCCTCAGTTTACAAAACAATACATTTATAAAGGTCACAGGATCAAAACGTTTCTTGCGGAAATCATCTGATTTGTCCCAAAAAAGTGAGGGATGCAACCTCCCAAATTCTACTTGTTATCAAAACTAACAGCCTATTCTAAAACAACATAAAGAAATAGCATGCTGAGAGATGCCACCAATGTTTCAAATCTTCTTTAAAAATCGTAGGTACCTGAAAACACATAAGAATAAAATATTTCAGATTGCATTTTTGGTTGTAAAAACAAGAAATTCGAATTTTACTAACTAGCTACAGAATCTCACGATTCTATAGCTAGTTATAATTATAACTAGAATTGTATTTTATTCAATCAATCAAAACAGACTAGATGTAATCTATGCAAACAAATCATGTATTCTAATTAAAAAAGTACAAAATCCTCCTAAACTTATATTTTAACAATCATACCTCAGATTAAGGGATTCGACTTAATCAATAAATCTTTGAATTCATAATGGAAGTCGCTACTTCCACGTTCTTAAAAACAACAGACCCTGTGGTTTTTTGTCATTTATCTTTGGTTTGGGCTGTAGATTGTAGTTTGTCATTCTCTTTTGTTAGCAAATTCACCTGGTCTTCCAAGGATTTGATCCGAGACTGAAGTAAAGGCACGTCTCTGTAATACCTATCGAGCCATGATTGACATTCGTTACATTGCGACTGAATAGACTGTGTATTAGCAGTGATGGTATTAACAGGTGAGGAATTTTCAATCTGACCTGTAGGTTCACTATTGAGTTTGATTCCATGGAAGTCTGTGTTGTCTTTAAGACATGGTGGAAGGTTTGTAACATAATCATAAGGTTTACCAGAGAAAAGTCCATACGAATATGGATATTCTTCAGTTAGAAACCTTTCAATTTCCGAATCGGAATCCTCGCTTAACACAATTGCTTTTTGGTTTGCACAGGGCTTAGGTTTATTTTGGGCACATCGTGAAACCCAACGTGTAGCCCTTTTACCCTTATAATTGATATCAATATTACCTTTACACTTTTTCTTTGTGGATTTTTTAACAGACTTAACACCACCTTTGGGATACGAATCCTGTAGAGTGTCGGGATGGGTAGTGTCTAAATAGGTCGAGGGTTCCACACAGGGCGAGAGCGAAGGAGGAGGGATGGTAGGCTCAACGAGGGTTTATGTGACGACAGAATTGTCAACCTGTCCTATTTCACTACTAGCAAAACCATTTCTTAACAGGAAGGCATCCCAACAATCACCGTTTAATTTCAACTGAGGAATAATAAAAATCTTGATCAAACAATGGTGGAACAGGCTAGAATCAGATTTCTTCCTTTTAAAACACTTTTCCATTTTGTATAAGCTTCGAAGGAGAAAATAGGGCACGTTTAGGGGAAAATCGATAAAACTCATGAGCAACCGTAAGTGATATAAGAAAACCAAACTATATCTCCCCTCACAGGTAACGAACTATTTGACAATAGCTAACAGATTGTGCCATCTAGGTTTTAGAGCTGTAACGGGCATACCTCTGTCGCAGCTGGTAATCTTCCTTGAGGTGAACAAAAATGACTAGGGAACCTCTTCAACCTTCAAGTTTTTAAACCACTTTTGTCCCACGGCTAGCAGACCGGTGGCTTGGCTAATAGAATCTTCGTTTAATTCAAGCTGGACATCTCCAATTTTAGCTCTACAACCATCGAACATTAGCGCGAATTCTTGAGCGAGTATTAAATTAAAACCCTCAAACTTTTCAACAAAGACACACCAGCCATTCCTCTCTAAGTCTTCTCAGGCATTATCAACTGATAACAATGTCTGGAAACCGTTAGGCTCAATTCTCACTACAGGGGCCATGGCTAACAACATGAAATCAACAGGGGATTCGATGATAGGGTTTGACAGAACAAGCACAGATCCATTGCCCTGAGCTTCCCCAACACAATGCGAAAAGATCTCGAAATGGTAGGCAGGAACGTTAATTGCTATCCGTGTGAGGAAAACTGTATAGATCGAGGCCATACAAAAACATCATACCACGTTGTACCTGGAATGACACCTCGGTGTAATGGTACACATAAAAATCATAACAGTTGAAAACCATCATATGCATATCCACAATTTAATAAAATCAACATGTCAAATAAACAATTGAATCAAAGATTTTATAAGTCAAAATCTCTATTAACATTAGTCGAATGTTAAACGGGTGGTGGTTTAATACATATGTAACCAAGGTGTGTTCAAGACCAAGGGGTTATAACCATGAAAACAACCCTGTTCATAACAAAACAAGACAAATAGACGATAAACCATATGAACATTAACCCTTTGATGAAATCAAACATGAATTCCAGCTGTAAGTTTTCATGCTTGCAGTCATGAAAACGAAATCGAAAGGCAGGCACGCAGAAAGCGACGGATTATGGTGTCGTTTAATGAAAAAGGTTGCGATGAGTAATGAGAATTTAAAAACCCTGTGTAGGTAGATTGTAAAAATAGAGATTAATATGGCTGCCAACACCCTGCTGGGGTCTACCTTTATTCCCTCCTTAGAAATGATGTGCCCTAAGAGCTTCCCTTCTTCCATGGAAAAATTTGACTTTTTTGGATTCAATGATATGCCAAAATTTCTTCACTTTTCAAACGCCCTTCTGAGATGTTTGATGTGTTCTTCATCTGTAGCAGAATACACAGTAATGTCATCAAGGTATATAACAATAAATTTGTCTTTTTCATCTGCAAAGGCTATGTCCACAACCCTATGGAACATTTCCCCAACATTCATAAGCCCGAATGGCATTTTGGCATACATGAATGTCCCCCAAGGTATGGTGAGCGCTGTCTTTTCTTGAATGTCAGGATGTACCATGATCTGGTTGTATCCCGAGAAACCGTCTAACATCAACATCCTTTGAGAGCCCACAACCTTCTGTATAATGTGGTCCATTTTGGGCAAAGGGTAGTTATCTTTAAGAGATACCTTATTCAAATTTCTGAAGTCCACACATAATATGATCTCTCTGCTCTTTTTTATAACTAGCACTAGATTTGCTACCCATTTGGAGAATCTCACGGATACTATGATTTTTGCTTCAAACAACTTCTTTACTCATTTCTCTATCAATGGTAATAACTGATGGTTTATTTTTCTTATCTTCTATTTGAATGGCTTGTGGTCTTCTTTTATCGGGATAACATGTTGGATTATACTAGTATCATAAACTTTCAATTCATCATAGCTCCAGGAAAAGACATCAGGGAATTCTTTCATTAATTTTACATATCTTTATTTGACTTCAGGGCTGAGCTTCTTGGACAACTTAATGATCTTCGGGTCTTCGGGTGTCCCAATATTACATTATTCCACATCCCCTTCATCTACTGTGATTTTTGGACTTCTGGCCACATTGTCGTTGTCAAAATGTTTTTCTAATGGTGCTAATCTTTTGGGGATAGTGTTGCTCTTTAGTTGTAAAATATCTCTGACAACAATTTGATTGTCAAAGTATCCTTCTTTGGTGAAAGCATATGTGTCCACTTCATCATCACAATATTATTCACCAATGCTTAAATTCTTAAACTCATTTTCCATCTTGAGGAAGTTTTCTATATGCTTTTCATCCTCGAAGACTTGCCAGTGTTTTATATTGTCTGGTATTATCGGTCTATACTTGACTTCAACCTTGTATCTTTTTTGGGGAAAAATTGGGACTTTGAATATTGTTGCTGAAGTGGCCAGTGCATTAGCAACTTGATTTTGTTCCCTTGAAATTGCTGAAAGGTTGCATTCTGAAAATTTCTCAAGGAGTTCTAATACTAGATTTTTGTAAGCCCTCAGTATAGGATGTTTGGCTTGGTAGATGAATTTGATTTGATTGATGATGAGTTCAGAATATCCAAGTACAACAATCCTTTTGGCACCCAACTCTTCCAAAACATTCAATCCTAATATTAACGCTACATACTCGTCCATATTATTCATGCATTCGAAAACGAGTTTGAAAGAGAATAATTTTGCGTTTCCTTTGGGATGATTTATCCATATGCCAGCTCCAGCTCCTTCTCTACATGTATGACGGCCACCGCACTCTCAGCAGGCGGTCACTCCACCAGGACCTTCTCACTCCACGGCCCGAAGAGTCGATGCTATTCCAACTCCTCCTCGGGAGTTCTATCACCCACAATATTCTCGGGAAACCTCCCTCTCGGAACTCGGGAATTCGGGTTTCGCGAACTCGCGAACCTTTATGCGCACCTTCAGTGCAACATGAAATCTCCGAATCCCAATCCGCGATGTCAATGGTCAACGTTCCTGATCTCGGAGATTTTCCTATCGGGAAATTGGAGGGTGTGAGGCAAGGAGATACTTACCCTTCGAATCCCCGAACTCCGATATGCCGATATGCCTCCACGCAGCTCCCACTGACGTTCGGGTCCCACGCTGCCACGTCACGTCGGGACTTCGCGACTCGCAGATTCACGACTCCAAAACTCCTGCTTTTGGAAACCCCGAATGCCGAAATTCCGATATTCCGGATTCGTGCCACCTGTCCACGCTAGGATCATCGGTCTCGATCAACTTGGGAAATCGCCTTTCGCGATTTCGAAGTGCATGGGATTCTTGTCCCGCAAACCCCGATTTGCCGATATGCGATGGAGTTGGTTCCTCCATGCACCTGCAGCTTAAAACCCTCGCAGCTCCCTCCGGATCTGACGATCCGCGGAATCTCGTGAAACTGCCCGACTAATTCCAGTCGCCGATTCTCTTCCTCTATGAAGAGTCCTCTGCTCCGCCACCTTTTCCTGTGCGGCCTCTGCGGAGTCAAGTCCTCAATGAACAAATGGTTATCCCTCCTGAGCTTCGTCCTCTAATGCCCTCAGAGGTCCTTCGTGCGCTCTGCTCACCCTTCAACCTTCAACCACTCTCCAAGTGTTGAAGTTCTCCTGGGCTCTGT
>JASDQU010242676.1:48398-62625 GCA_032191745.1 Picea mariana
TGGCCGTTGGTGTGGGCGGTGTCGAAGGTTGGGATGAGGAACTGCCTTTGTCAGAAGATTCTTCTCCAGAAGAAGAAGGGGATGAAGGAGGTGGTGAGGGTGGTATACCAGATCCTCCTACTGCAGGAGTGAGGATAGGATCTATAGGGTTTAAAGTGAGATTAGTGCCTCCAAGTTGTTCTCTGATGTCAGAGAAATCTAATGGTTGGTCCAAAGGTTGATTTGGTTGCCTTAAACTGGTGAAGGCGCTATCTGTTCTTATGAGAGATTAGAAAGCAATCTCTTGTACATCACCACCTGTAGGATTTGGAGTTATTGGTTCAACTGTGATCCGTAGATTATCATTTGATGTGGTTGCTATTTGAGGGACAATGTTTTCGTTTGAATGACTTCTTGTCACTATAGGTGAGTGGTTGGGTGGTGGAGGAGTCTTACGACCACCTCATGCCATTAATAATTTTCAGGCCCTCCTTCTAGCGCCATTTGTTGACGGGAAAAATTGAACGCTCGTCAACTGGAGGAGTGAATTCAGTCCAGGGTTGTCTAAATAACCCAAGCTGTTTGGATTAATCCACTTCGACGAGTTTAGCAGCTCCGTTGGCTAATCTAAGTCCTAGGAAAGTGAAAAAACTAAACTAAAGAAACTAACTAAGTGAAAAACAACTGTTGCAAACTATATACAAGTCTAATATATATTTACAATTCGCTAATTAATATTTATACAACAGTAATCCTACTTATTAAATGTACAGTGTATTGATATATTTATATTTCTATTATATTTACAGTATTCACAAAAAGCAATTTTTTATCGAAAACCTGCGAAAATCATATATGAATTGACAGTGAAGCTATTTGTTTTTGATTTTTTATAACTTTGATGAACAGAAAATGAGATGGCAACTACCTAGATAAGCAATGAAAATAACAATATGTACTGTAAATCTAAACTATAGAGAATTCTTATATTGATTAAACTATTAAAATGAGCTAGCAAACTGACCTGAAATATCACCTCCTATTCATCCTGTACATAGCATCTATGTTCGTTGTTTGATGAGGCCAACCCGCACCAGATTTTCCAATACTTCATGTAAACACGAAGCAACAACGCTTTGAGTGCTAATGACAGAACAAGTAAGATATCTAGCAACAACAATTTATCATTTGACAAACGATCATATTAAGATAAATCTGAGTATGACAATTTGTATATAACTGTTCATTGAACAAAGAAGATCAACCTTCTAATCATCAAATGTAAACAGATTTAATGCTATATATAAAATGAGAGACATCAAATATGGACACTATTTAAATCCCATCACATCAATCTGTAACAAATTATGATATCTAAAGTAGTCAAAAATTTGATTACAAATTGAAATGAACAAAAACTTGAACAAAAGTATGATATATTGAAGCTAAAGCCGTACAAGCATCCACTTTCATTCAAATCTGAATAATCACCAATCCATAGTTTCTGCTCACAAGCAGCGATGATCTTTGTTTACAAAAATAATACATATATAAAGGCCACGGGATCAAAAGATTCCTTGTGAAAATTATCAAAGTTGTTGCAAAAATTATGGGAATACAATCTCCCAAATTCCTGTTCCTATCTAAAACTAACAGCCTGATCCAAAACTATGCAATGAAAAAGCATGTTCAAAGATGCCACTATCGATGCAATTTTTTTTGAAATTCGTGTGTACCTGTAAATGCACAAGAATACATGATTTTCAGATTGTATTTTAGTTGTAAAATCAAAACAATTCAAATTTTCATAACTAGCTACAGAATCTCACGATTCCATAGCTAGTTATTATTATAAACAGAATCATGTTTTATTCATTCAATCAAAACAGAAATTTATGCGATTTGAGCCAACAAATCCTATATTCTAATTCAACACAAACAAAATCATTTTAGAATCATTCTTGAAATACCATACCTTGGTTTCAGGGATTTGTTTTGATCAAGCTATTTTTGAATTGACAATGGAAGTGGTCGCTTCTACATTTTTAAAGACAACAGAGCCCATGGTCTTCTGCCTTTTATCATTATCTTGCAATCTATTGTTCTCTTTAGTTACTACATTCACTCGGTCCTCCAAGGACTTGATCCGAGATTGGAGCAAAGGGGCGTCTGTATAATATCGATCGAGCCACAACTTGCATTCATTGCACTATGGTTGATCAAACTGTGTATTCACAGGTCAGGAACTTCTTAATTTACCAGCAATTACATTGTTGAGTTTGATCCCAAGAAAGTTGGGGTCATCTCTAAGACATGGTGGGAGGTTCGTCACATAGTCATAGGGCTTGACTGAACAAAGGTCGTGTGAGTATGGATACTCTTCGGTCAAAAATCTTTCGATTTCGGAATCGGAATCCTCACTTAACAAAATTGGCTTTCGGTCCATGTTTTCTTTAGGTTTGTTACGAGCACACCTTGAAACCTAGTGCACGGCCTTTTTAAATTTGCAATTGATATCGTTGTTACCCTTACCCTTTTTCCTTGCAGACCTTTTAACAGGCTTACCACCATCTTTTGGACATGAATCAGGCAGGGGGTCGGGTTGGGTAGCATTCGGGTAGGTTGAGGGTTCAACAGAGGGAAAGAGCGTAGGAGGGGGAATGACAGGCCTAACAAGGGTTTCTGTAACAACATTTTTGTCAACTTGTCCAATTTCAGGACTGGCAAAACCATTCCTCAACAAGAAAGCATCCCAACAATCTCCATTCACCTTCAACTGATGAATCACAATAATTTTAATTAAACAGTGGTGGAAGAGGCTGGAGTCATCTTTCTCCCTCTTGAAATGTTTATCCATTTTATATAAACTCTGAAGGAGGAAATGTGGCATATTAAGGGAAAATCTATGAAACTCATGAGCAACCGTAGGTGGTATAGGAAAAATAGACCGTATCTACCCTCGCATGTAGAAAACTGCTTGATAATAGCCAACAAATCATGCCATCGAGATTTAAGATTTGTAACTGGCATACCTTTGTCACAACTATTGATATTCCTTGAGTTAAATAGTAGTGGCCATGGTACTTCATCAACCTTTGAATTTTTAAACCATTTTTAAACAGCAGTGGCCATGGAAATCCTCGTTTACTTTGAGCTGGACATCCCCAATTTTGGCTCTGCACCCATCGAATGTAAATGCAAATTTTTGAGCGACTGCCAGGTTGAAACCCTCTAACTTCTCAATAAAAACCAACCAACCATTCCTCTCTAGGTCCTCTCGGGCGTTATCAAACAACAACAAAGTTTGGACACCATTGGGCTCGATTCGCACTACAAGAGCCATAGATAATAGCACAAAATCAACAGGGTAATCAGTGATAGGGTTTGACAGGGTAGACATAGAACCATCTTTTCCAAAGTTTTCCCAAAACAAGCAAAGGAAACTCGAAATGCAAGACGGAGCATTAATGCTTATGCGTGCGAGGGTGGTGGAGTAAATTGGGACCATGCAAGAATATCATGTCGGGTTGTACAATCGATGGTGCATTGGTCAAACGTTACATTCAAATCACAATAGTGCATATTAAAAAGAATTTTAAACAACATGTCAAATGAACCATGATTTGACCCCAAAACTTAATGTGTTCAATCAAGCCATTGCGTCGAAGTTTATGTAAATTGACACCATAATAGTCAAATGCATAAATATTGGGTGTTTTTGATAAATATGTGACCAATGGTGTGTTTGAATTCAAAGAGTTATGACCACATAAACAAATAGGTTCAAAAAAATCCAAAAGGTCATTTTAATGCAATCAACATGAATTCTAACTGTAGGTTTTCACGCTTGCAGTCATGAAAATGAAAACGAAAAGCAGGTATGCAAAAGCGAAAGATAATGGTGTCATTTTAAAAAGTTGCGACGAGTATTGAGGGTTCAAAACCCTTGTGTAGGCAGCTTGTAAGAAAAAATATAGGAATTAATATGGCTACCAACACCTAGGTACCACGGTATACCCCCGCAGTCACCTATGTAAGTTACTAAGATAAAGGCAACTAGGTTGCTAGCGCACGAACAGTCACCAGGAGGGTACAGTCGACAGTCGGGTGGACCGCAATGAGCAGGGTATCAATCTTGAAACCTATCAAGGGTATCAAAGGAAAGTGTTATGGAATACGACTTAGGACCTCAAACGTATTTGAGACCCATGAATATCCGTGGAAAATGCGATCAATGGAATCCCAAGATAAGCACTATATATGCGTTCCCCACTACGCTTGGTCCAAATTTGGAGGGGTTGTCTCCGCTACCTTTCCTTATGTGACCTCATGCTTAGCCCCTTTGTTCCCAGATAACTTTCACGATTACTAAACTTTCAAGCGCTCCCTACCATAGACTCTTATGTTTGTTTTTGTAGCCTTGAAGAGTTTCCCCTCCAATCCTAAATCAATGCTCTAGCCTAGACTAAATTGATGGACCATTCAAACACAAAGTCTAATAACTTTTAATTAAGTGTTAATTTTAGTGGTTGTCTTAAGTCAAAAGGAACATAAGTAAAACCAATGATGTTCTTTAAGAGACGAAAAAGAAGAGCATAATATGAAACTGAAAACAAACTACTTCTTTCTTCACAAACAAAGATTTGCCAATTTAAACTCTTTAACAAAACTTTTCGTAACTATTTTTCTCAGATATTTGAAAAGAAAAAATTGAAACAAGATTTCGCTCAACCATGAGCTACTTAATGTCCTAAGAATTCAAGTAAAGAACTTAAGAAAACTTTCCTTTTCCTTGGTAAATAAAGAAACTAACCTAAAGTACTTTACCAAACAAATAAGTGAAAGATTTTTTTGTTATTGTTTTATGCTTCAAAACAAGAAATTTGAAAATGAATTATTTTCTTTTCTTCCAAAGAAAAAAAGGGAAAAATGACGAAAAGACAAGACCAAGAAATGGCTTCTATCCCAATCGCAGATCTCAGGGAGTCACTAAAAATACCAAGCAGGAAGATCAAAGCAGACTCACCAACTTGTCTAAAAACCCTATTAAAAGAAAACACAAGAAATCTTTTGATGAAAAGAAAGCTATGATGAAGTCAAACCTAAGCGACAGACTACTATAATAGAGATCATGACTAGATCAAGAAAACCCCTGAGAAGTGTGACTTCTGACAGAGAAGAGGATGACTACCTCCTTTAAAAAAAAAAAAAATCTCAAAAGGCACGCTAATAACACCTCAACAACCAATGTATGTATGTGGGTTGTCCAAGGGTAGGGTGTGTATGCATGCATGTAGCCCCACTGCAGGCTGCATACACCTCTATAACTCCTCAAAAAACTGAAAACCAATAGTCCATCAAAGGTAGGGAGTACTGTAATGGAAGACTAGAATCCCTTAAAGAAACAAAAGATTACAGAAACTCAGAAAATAGTGAATAAACTGATTCAAAGAACACAAAAAGAAATATCCCCAAAGACCCTAGAGGCTTCCCCAGTATGGTTGTCAATTTTGCTATAGCGGGAAAACCCCTCTATGGACTACACCAACGTTCTAAAATTTAGATAGAGATAAACATCTAAAGTCTCCTACTTTTTATCAACTGTCCTGTTATTGGATAAATCTATAGGTGTGGACACTAACTGATCTCCCTAGATCCACCTGGATCTAGAACAAAGCAAGACGGGACATGACTCTTTCCCTAGATTTTGACTATTGAATTAAATAGGAGGCAAGAATAAATAACATACCTTATAATTGATTCCTATGGTCATTGTTTCTCCCTCTTCACTCCAACTCTCTCATGCAGTCAAGACCAAGACAACACAAACCAATCGAAGTGAAGACAACTCGATATATTCAATAGTCAATCTATGTATATGATCAAGGAATTACACAATAAAGTGGAAATAGCTTTATGGGAAAGGGACATGCCACTGTATTATATTAATGGAAAGTAAAGATTACAACCTAAGCCTTGATGTTGAAAACTTCCTTTTGATGGCCCTTGGCTCCGACACACACACTTGCTCAATCCTTGCCTGAAAAAGATCAAATCCCCTTGGTAGATTTGCTAGAGTCTCCAAGCTGTTGTTCAAGTTTCAGTCCTTCACACAATTCTTTCACCAATTATCCAATGAATCTTGCTTAGCCTTTTCCATGAGAATTCCCTCAATATATAGGAGAGAATGAATTAGTTACTTGGATAAGAATGATCCCAAAATATCAGGAAATCCAGTACTAGGATAACCATTCGAATGCCAACCCATCCTTCTAGAAGATTCCCTTCTAGAAGCATCAAGAATTCATCTTTTTCCATGCTTTAGGAAGAGTTCTCACCCTATCACTTCAAAAAAATGCGAGAAGTTCACACCCCGGCTTAAGACAACCTACGAGAATGGGTCATTCTCATAGCCAAATATACTAGCAACCTGCGAACCCTCTTCAAAAATGAGTTTTCTTGGAAGAGATGAAAGTAAATTTTCTCAGGTAAAAGTTCTTATGAAGATCCTAAGTACACCATCATCAATACTTCATCATGACGACCAAAATCATGGGTAACAGAATGCCCCCCAAAGTATGAGGTTGGAACCAGGGACAGCCGAAAGACTTTGTAAGCTGCATGTGTGTGTCGGGAACCAGGAGCACACCTAATCGGAAACCTGCGAACAACCAAGCATCTGCAAAATATCATATATACCAATTCTGAGGTAGGCATTCCCATACTCAGATCATAGACTGATGACAATTATAGACCTGGGTCATGGCCACCAATCGTACACTGTGGATCCCTGCCATCAAAATATAGCATAGCCACCAGGAATACACTGTGGATCTATGTGAAAAATTCAAATTGAGACGACATAGACATGAAACATACACAGTGGATCTATTTGTCGCAGATAATACATACTCCATCACAACCTGGAAAAAAGAGATGATATCCAGGGTCTTCAATCTCATCGCCCAAAGTATGAATCTGGCCATGTGATTACATGTGTCGAAGTCGAACATGGAAGAAACCACTTGATTACCAGTCATTGATGAAACTGTTAACAAGTGTGAGGGAAATCACCATTGATGTCAATGACTCCCAAGGTACCCTAGTACAATCCATCGAGTGCGAATGAATGAGTTGAATTCGAACATCCAATGGAATCTTTCAATCAGGGGTCAATGATGTAAACCCACTGTCGAAAGTGAGGAAACCTGCCATTGAGGCATGCAAGCTCCAAGGTACCAAATAATTTCTAAGTCTTGATTCCGGATAATGAGATGAAGTCGACGAAACAAAACTTGTCACAAGAGGGCCTTGATGTATCCCCCATCAATGACACGAAATGAGTAACAAATTTTGAAGGTGAAACGGAGTATGATGTAAATTGTACTGGACACAGGGAAGGCCAACATGGAGAGAATGGACAACTACAGATGGCCGACTCAATATAAGTTTCAGATGGACTTCTTTTGAACATATGAACGAAACGACCAATGATTTGGTAGCATTGACTCAAAGACGACACAGGGAATGACCTTGTAGCAAATCAAATGAGACGCAAATGGATTTCCCAAACCGGATTCAAATGATGAAGTAGGGAGTGTCATGTTCAAGAGCGACACTTACTGCCAATTAATACGAAGATGAAGACATATCCCTTTCCCAAATTTTCCCTCACCATTTCTGGCGAGTACCTCTTTATTTTTACGCAAGCTTGAGGAGGATAACATATGCTTGTTGATATAAGCTCATCCTTCAGACAAGTCCGTCGGAGTATGTTTAACGAACCCTAAGAAGGAGTGGTTCAGTCCCATTTCGGGTCTGTCAATGTTTGTTTAACGAGTCCATAGATAGAAAACTCGAAGGTTTTTCATGATTATAGAGTTTGGAAAAACACTTAAAAGAGAACTCTCTCAGTTCCTTTTTCGTAAAATAGTCTGGATGAGACCAAAAAAGAGATAAATTATCACTCACCAGACGCTTACTTCAAATACTTTATCGAGCGTGAAGATAGCAAGGTCGCTCGGCGATCTTTTCATCTTTAGAGAGTCTGAAAAGAGCTTAAAGAGGACTTAGGGGGGGTTTCTTTTTTGTATAACCTTGTTGAGCCCGAAAAAGCGATAAAAGTATGCTCGATCGAGTTCTCATGTATTTTCGAGTGCAAGAACGGACAAAGACCACGCTCGAGGTTTTATACAAAAACCATAAAAAACAATCAAAACACGCGACGACAAAAAAAAATATGTCTGCAGCCCTGTATTTGACCTTCAAAGTTATCACGCTTGCAAAAGTTATACTCAAAATGACATTAGGGATTAGGGTTTAATAAATAAATAATCATAAAAATTTAAATGACATAGTAAAAGTAAATAAAAAGGAGTAAATATTCTTTTTACCACATCATTTTTACCTTTCCACTATTTGAGCTCAAAAAACCCCTCTTTTACCCTCCAAGTTCGGCGTCAGATTGCGGGAGCTACGATCGTTCATTCAGCGAGCTGTCAGCGACAATAAGGTAGGCTCTTAGTCCTTAACATTTTCATGGTTTAATTTTTCAATTTCACTGGTTAAATTTTCATTTTTAAGTTGATTTGTGGAGCCCTATTTGTGCGCTGCCATTCTCGCAGGCAGGCTACATGGGACCTGCGAGAATGGGTGATTCTCACAGGTGGCCCATGGGCAGCCTGCGAGGTTCTTGCATTGTGCACACAGGGCACCTGCGAGAACTGTAAAGCTCAATTTTTTTAAAAAAATTTAGCCAATGAACAAGAACCAAATCATGAAAAAAGTGCCTAATCTTCTCTTTGTGTTCCTTATGTAGATAATTGGCCAGCAAAATGGTGCTTGAATGGCGTGAAAGGGAACACGAAGAAGATAATGCAATGGCCGAAAATCATCCACCTACTATTGCTGCTTTGAGAGATTGTGGACTCCTGAAGTACTTTTGTATCCCGGGCATGAGGGCCCAAGTCAGGTTATTAGAGTACCTAGTGCATATGTGGGACCCTAATCAGCAGGTATTTCATGTGGGGGTCCACACACTGTCCTTAGAAATTGAGGAAATTTACTTTTTGACTAGATTTTCATGGCGGGGGTGTATGTGAGCCTGACTGGCAGCAGAGGTGGTGGGATACAGATGAGTGAGTACTGCCATATACACTGCGTTCCTGAGGCTGAGAGAAAGAAAGGAAAAGTAGCTATTTGGAGGGTACGAGATTTGACCCTCCGTACTATCCTATTCACCATAGCTCGGATGGCTGGGAGTTCTTCTCCTCACATGGCGTTACAGAGTTACTTCCAGTATGCTATTGAGTGTACTGTGCCTCGGGTGTTCAACTGGGCAGATGTTGTGCTTCGCAGTATAAAAAAATAGTTGACCAAATACAGACGAGGTGACCTGAAACAATTCAGGTACGGATCTTTGTTGTTGTCCTTCTTCCTTGAGAGGGTTCCCTCACTGAGACTGCAGGTTGAGTGGAATATACCAGGTCCCAGGGATCCAAGGATGTTGAGATGGTGTCGGCTCATGGCCTGGCACGTAGCAGGACCAATCATCAAGTATGATGATACTTTCTTTGACTGGCTTCAATCACAGATGTTTATGGTTGATGACTATGCTTATGCCGAGTTGGATTTCCAAGGAGATCTGGATTTAGTACTACCAGAGGATGCTTAGTGGGGGGACCTTGGTAAGAAGTACACACATTTTCTCTTTTTAAATGTTTTGTGAATTTTTATCATATTCAAATGTTTTTTTTTTATATGTTCATTTAAAGACTAATACAAAATCGTTTGTTGAGAACACAGATGTTGGACCATACCGACCTCCTGGTACTTCTCCCATTCAGCAGAAAGGAGAGGTAGCAGCAGCACCATAGTATGTCGAGGATTATCAGGTGGTGGAACAAAATCTAGAGGGCCTGACCACAAATATTCCAGACATGCCTCTGGAAGAGGTTCCATGACGCGACCAATGTCATACTATAGGAGTATCAGCATCTATGAGTTGAATGCTCTGTAGGGTTTCTCGGGTAGTTGTGTGTTATCGTGAATGTCATCCATGGCGTTACTATGTAGAAGCTATGAGCTTTAGATTTTGATATTTTGGTCTTCAGATAAAACTTTTTGTAAAAAACTCTTTTGATCGTTATATATACAAACGGATTCTATCGGTTTATCATGTGTTGTGTGAACATTGATGTGATTGATTTATAAATGATTCAAATGTTTGTCCAATACATAATTAGCCAATGCATCTGTTAATGTATTTAGACATCTAGGAATATGTTGATATTCAATGTAATCGAAATAACGCTCCAAGAGGCGAATTCACAAATACACTCGTAACAGAGTAGGACTTCGGATAGTATAAACATTACTTAACTGTAGTACTATAAGCTGCGAATCGAGACACACAACCAAATGATGGATTCTGAGCAAGATAGCATCAACCAATAATTCAATAACGGCGCTATACTCTGCAATGTTGTTGGTCGCATGGCCGAGACACACACCTCGTAAGGAGACAAGTTCGTTTGTAGGGGCATAAATTGCCCACACAGTGGAAGCAAGGTTTCAAGTACTATGGCTAGCGCCATCAACGAATCCAATATAGGGTAGCAAAGACTTCGACATCTGAAAATCAAACACAACGTCACATAAGGGCAGAGACCAGATAACGACCAAAGCAAACTATAGTAACACACAAAAAGTATGATACATTAAAAATACAAGTACTTGTGAACAGATGATTTTATGCATAGTACTTCTTCAAGTACAACCCATTCTTGTGTTCACTCAAAGGGATACCATCGTAATCTACCAACTCATAAGCTCCTTTTTCTAAAACTTGTCAAACAATATAAGGACCTCGCCACATGGGTTCGAATTTTCCAGCTCCTAACATATCTCTATCTTGTTCATAGAGAAGAACAAGATCACCTTCGGAGAAAATGCGAGGCTTGACATGCTTATCATATTGGGCCTTGACATGTTTTTTCTGAGCTTTTATGACTAGGGTGGCATCACATTGAGTTTCGTCTAATCACATAAGATACAATAGATGTTCTTCTTCAGCAGAAGTTTTGCGTAGGAGTTCAACAACTAATTTTAAAGACGGTATCTCACATTCGATAGGGAGAATGACTTACACACCATAGACTAACCAAAAAGGTGTAAACCCAATAGCGGACTTGATGGATATCCGATACGCCCACAATGCCAAAAAAAACATTGTGTGCCAACTTGTTTTATGAATCCCTATCATTCGTCGAAGCATAGTTATGAGAACTTTGTTGATTGCTTTGACCTAGCCATTGGCTTGAGGATAATAGGGTGTTGAGTTATCATGGCGAAGACCCAACTTCTCAGTAAGTTCGGACATCATAAAATTCCTAAAATGGCTACCATGATCAGTGATGATAGCTTGGGGAACACCAAAACGAGCTATGATGTGATTAAAAAGAAATAATGTTGCGGTCTTCCCAGTGTTGTCAAATGTTGGCATTGCCTCAACCCATTTCGTAAAGTAATTGACGGCTACAATAATGCAACCATTCCCCCCGGCCGGTGACATGTCATGAAATTGATGACCCATTTCGCAAAGGGACCAACTGAGACCACAAGGTGAAGAGGAGCGGGATGTGACCAAATTTTCTGATTATAGGTCTGGCAGGCATGGCATTTCTGAACAACGGTGACGCAGTTGTTAAATAAAGAAGGCCAAAAATACCTTGCATGTAAGATCTTTTGGCCAGTAGCATACCCATACATATGACCACCACATGCTCTAGAATGGCAGTCATTCAGAACTTTCTCGGCTTCGTCGAACATTAGACAACGTCGAAAAATAGAGTCAATCCCTCGATGATAAAGAGTATCCCTGAGGATAATGTATTGACGAGCTTGATAGTGTATGCGACATCGGTCAGTACTGGACAAAGATGGTCAGAAAGTGTGGGTTTGGAGATACATAATGATATCACCATACCAAAGATCATTGGTTCTAATAAGGAAAAGAGATTCATCGGGTTATGAATCAACTGCTACATTTTCCATTGCAGAATGGGGAAAATCGCATATCAACTCGGCAAAAACTAAGGACTTCTTGGACTTGGTGTGGTCGAATGCCAAGTCAAACTCCTGGAGTATCACAATCCATTTGGAGTATTTTTCCCCTAGCAATTGACGTGTCAGAATGTGTTGCATAGGGTTGCAATGAGAAATCACTGTTGTCTTGCATGAAAGGATATAGTGCCGAAAACGTTAGACGGCTTGGACGACAGCCAAGGCTAGTTTCTCGACATGTTGATACTTGATTTCAGTTGGTGTGAGACTTTGAATCAAATAGTAAATAACATGTTCGTCGTGGGAATCATCCTCTTGGACAAGAACCATGCCAATAGTGTACTCCGAGGCAGCAAGATAAAGGAAATAATCGCAACTGTAATCGGGGGGAAAAAGAAGCGGAGCTCGTTTGAGAGACAAATTCAAATCTTCAAAAGCATCATTGGCAATGGTATCCCATACAAACTCAAAATCCTTCTTTAATAGCCACATAAAACCATGAGTGATCTTGGCGTAATTTGGGATAAAATGACGAAGAAAGTTTTCTTTCCCCTACAAACTCTATAACTGACGAAGTGTAGAAGGAGGAGGGAGATTAAGGATCACCTCAAACTTTAAAAGATCCACCTGAATCCCTTGACGTGACATGATAAAACCTAGAAGATGGTCGGATTCTACGCAAAAGACGCACTTATGAGGATTTAAATGTATACGATAGAACCGACAGCGAACGAAAATGGCTCGGAGGTGGGTAGGGTGATCAACTCTTCACATAGAATGAGCAGGTAAATCGTCCAAATAGAGTTGACCGATGTGTTTGATATCATGAAAAGCATAAGACATAGCACGTTTAAAAGTTGTGCCCGCATTCTTAAGACCGAAAGGAAGTTTTCGATAGGAAAAAGTACCCCAAGGACAAATAAAAGTAGTCTTATGTTGATCCTCGGGAGCAATGTTAATTTGATTATATCCGAAGAAACCATCCATGAGAGAGAATATTTCACTTCCGGCGCAGTAATCGACAATCAGATCGATGAAAGGGGTAGGAAAGTTGTCTTTGGGACAAGCTTTTTTGATATCCCTATAATCAATGCATACACAAATGGTGCCTCCTTTTTTTTCAATCGGGACAGGATTGGAAACCCAGTCTGTGAGAGCCACTGGATAAATAAAGTCGGCTTTTAGAAGTTTCTCAACTTCGAGCTTGATAGCAGCCGCTTTACGTGGGTGGACTGGACGAAGGCATTGCCGGATGGTTTTAGCATCAGGGTATGTCTTAATCTCATGTATGACAATCGCAGGGTCGATAACTGGCATTTCTTCGTAGCTCCAGGCAAAGATGTCACAAAATTCTTTGAAAAGAGACGTATAGGTGACGATTTCGTCGGAAGAACACGAAGTTCCAATATGGACATTTTCAACAATTCTAGGTTTAATGGATATGTCAATGGGAATCATGGGTGAAATATTACTTAATTTCCCTTCAACAAACACATGATGTGTAGTCTCGGGAACCGTCGAGATGACAACAACGATCGACGGAGTTGAAATCCATTGGTAGTTCTCAAGAGTATGTTGCTCCAGAAAGAGGATAGAACGATGATTCCCATCGTCCCAAGGGGTGTCTTCCATGACAGACAACATCATCTCATCAGTGGGAAAAATCACATGAAAAGGATCAGGAGACAACTCATCAAGAGAGGGTGTAGAAGGGGTTGTTGATTGAATAGCCTAGTAGGTGGATTCAACTGGACTTAACGACATTTCATTGCCGAAACGAAGATGATCTCCAGGGTCAGGGAATATCCAAGGGTCGCGAGACGCAGGAAGTTCATGAGGCATGGTGGAGATCATGTTGATAGAAGAAACTGACGGGTGTGGGACATCGAGCGGTGGAATGGGGAAAGTACCCATTAACGAGGAGTCCTTTAAAAGGCCAACACTGACATTCTCATAACCCGGTGGGGTTTTAGCAATAAATGGTATGTTGCTAGTACGGGTATCAGAATTGAAGAAGGCAAGTTGGTCGACGGTAACAACATTTCCTTGGTGAGAGAAACGCACTACATGGAAAAGTGTCGACACAACGGCGCGCATGGAATCGATCCAGCTACGGCCAAGAAAAAGATTATAATCAAGAGGAGCGTCAAAGACTTCCACTTCGACTTGGACCGTTTTTCAATCT
>JASDQU010242676.1:63146-82865 GCA_032191745.1 Picea mariana
GAGGGTTGTACCAAAGAAGGGGGTAAATCATCAACCTTCTCCTTAGATGGAGAATAATCTTTGGCTCGAGTAGTGAGCGCAACGTTGTTCTACTTAGAATCACCAGTACACATAAAAACATAAGAGGTGGTGGAAGATGAGGGTTGGTCGTGGATGACCAACTGAGCCTGTTGTTGAGATGGGAAGGGTTGGGACAAGATAGCCGGTGCAGGTGGTTTTGGAGCTCCTTGAAGGAACTTAGTGGCCTCGACACATCATGGACAATCCTTTGTGTAGTGATCATCACCACATATAAGGCAAGGGTATCGTGGTTTGCACTTATCCCGATCATCAATAGGGGTAGTTTTGGTTTGCTCTGCTTGAGGATTATTTTTGCCCTCCTTATTCTTGCCTCTCCCCTTTTTAGATTTGTTTTTACTGGATGGGGTAGATTGGACTACATTTACCTCAGAAGTCTTGTCGGTGGGAGTAGCAGAAGACAGAGCATATTGTACATTAGAAGAAGCAGATTTAGGGTTTGTGCTTGAAGTGGAATGTGATTGGGCTTGGGTAGTACCAATCACACCATCAACCGCATGTGAGTTAGTTGGAGCAGTTAAAGTGCTGGAAGTATTAGGATGAGGTGAATTGGGTAGTAAATCGTAAAGGGTTCCCATTTGTGAGTAAACGAGGTCAAGATATTGAGCACGACTTATAGCCTGCTCTTCCGTGACTATGCCACCCATGGCAATTTCCTTACCGATTTCGTTCACAAATGATTTTGTAAACAATTCTACCAGTAACTAATCGAGGAGCTCAAGTTTAATGAGACGTCGTCGCCTTCGCCACTCATGGATGTGATCAGATATATGATTTCCTTTGCTTTGTTTGAAGGAAGTCAGAATCTCGATTCCCGTGTCATAACGTATTGGTAACTGGTAATGCGTAAGGAAAGCCATAGCTAAGGTGTTGAAGTCAGAGAAGAAACCACGTGGCAATTCATTATACCACTTCGCAGCAGAACCGGTAAGGGTTCGTTGAAAAAGACGTAAACGAATAGAGTCATCCATCAACGAGTTGGATGAGCACCATAGGTGAAAAGTCATAATGTGATTTTTTGGGTCCTCTCCCACTTTGCCATCGAATTTAGGAATGTCCAATGGAATCTTGGCTAGAATAACATGCCATTGGGGAGAGTGACGAATAGGATCATATAAAATCCTTGACAAATCCAGAAGATCCAAAGTGGCGAGAAAGGGTAATTTTCGATTCACCTACGGGTACTGGTGGCTTTGGGGAGGAAGCCCTGTCAGCAAACCAGTAGAACCATAAGCAGTCTACATATAATGTGAAGATCCAGCCATATTCGGTGGTGGTTGGACAGGATAGTAACTCATCGGATTATACCCCAGAACAGGGGCTTGAGTTTGAGCATTCACCCCCCAAATGGGATTGAACGAACCCGGATATGGTTGGCCCATGCTAGGGGATGTGACGGATGCAGTTGGAAACTGCTGCCCCCCAGTCGATTGGGAAGGATTTTGTATCAACTGATTCCAATACTGAGTGAAGGAGTGAGGTATGTTTTTCCCATAAGGTGGGTTTGCCCCTCCCATTGAAGGTGGTGCGCCAATTGAGGGTAATGTTCCAATTGGCATTTTCAAATTGAGAGGGGGTTGAGTTATACTACCTTGATGAGATTGTCCACCAACTGGAAACTGATAAGCTGGAGTGAATGAAGGAATAACGCCACTAGGATTAGGATTGCCAGTAGAGGAGGAAGAAGGTCCTCCAAAAGGAAATTGAGGAAGCGTTGGAACAAAATCGGGAAGAAAGTACCTAGAATAAGAAGGACCACTAGGAGAGCCGGATGGAGTGTGCACAGGAGTAGGAATGGAAGAATTCAATGCACGGTATCCAAGTGGTAGTGTCAGGGCGATGTTAGGCATTCGTGGTGTGTTAATAGGAGCAAGACTAACCACAGTAAACCCGGTTGAAACATTCATAGTAGCTGCAAGATGGGCCATTTCGATAGGGATGATAAAGTGATAAGTGGTAGTCATCGGTACTGTCTCTATATCAGAGATTTCAGAAATCATAGGGGGATTAATTTCAGAAATCACAGGTGAACCTGAACCAAAAAGGTCTCACTGGAAAACACTTGTAGACCAAAAAAGATCTTGGCCTTCTATTCCTGGAAAGGGTCCAACTGGTGATCCAGAAAATGTAACAACTAATTCTCTGGAAGAATTCAGTCGCATAAATGGCCACTCGGAATTAGGGTGACATCGAAAATCCTGTCGAGTATTTGTAATTCGAAAATGTTCTAGAGAGTCAGTTCATTCCACTTGTGGTATGGCGACGACTGTGACTTCACCTTGCCGAGAAGATCCTCCAGGTGTGCTTGTGGGCAAGGGTTGAGAAGCTTCCATATTCTCTGGAGATAAACCCTGCATTCTACGTGAATGATGTGGAGGAGCTATCGTAAACGAGTGACAAACTTCATGAAGAAAATCCTATGGTCAACTTCGAGAAATAGACAACACGTTCTAGTAAACAAAATATAGGAAACAACACCAAGCAAACAAGACCTTCTAATTTCGAAGCCACTAGTTGGTGATGAAATCCAACGTCACAACAACAAGATGAGAAGGGGCAGGGCTAGGTTGGAAAAGTTACGCTGATGACCTGCTTAACAGACTTACACCCTGGTGCAAACTCCCACACATAATCGTGGGTATACTCTCCAAGGAGCCCGAGTGAGTTTGTTCAACATCAATTCCAGGTACCGTGAAGAATTTCCCCTCCACAGTCACCTTGGGTAAGAACCTAGAGAGAAAGGCCACTAAGGTCACCACCAACAACAATAAAGCCTGGGGGGATAGTCGACAGTCCGATCCACACGCAAGGGCATGTTATCTAGCCCGAAATCAACTCAAAAGGCTTCCACTCATCATTGTGGGTATACCTCCGAGTGATCCCCGTAATATGTGCAATCTCTACACTGATATCAACAAAGCAGGGTGAGTAACTCTGCCAATATCAATGCGACCTCGTGTTTGAATCTTGTGTAAGAAGGGCTTCCTAGGACAGTATGTTGCAAATGGAATTTAACACTCCCTAACAGAAGATACTATTGTGTGTTTTCTGCTTTTGGAGAGTGTATCTCTCTTCCTACTCCAAAGCGCTAGCCTATCTAAATGTTGGTGTAAAAGAGCCCTAGAAAAGAGTTACTAGATAAATTTTATGATTACGCAGTGTTATTAAGAGTTGTTGTTTACTCAAAGGAAATAGAGGTGAAACTTATGTTGTATGACTCTGACCCAACAATGCATGGATGAGAATGAAATATATCTCTTTTCGTTCAATGAATCCTATGTATGGGAGGGAAAGAGAAATTTTTCTAGATCAACTTGGAACTACAATGCAAAATTTCCTTTCAAATGCAAATGCAACAAATCATGCAGCAAAGAACAATACTCTATTTCTTCTTTTTCAACAATTTCAACAATTTGATTTTCAATGTTTTCAAAGACAAAAATGATTTTTGAAAGAAAAAACTTTTGTTCACTTTCCAAAAAGGACCCTCACTATGCCAATGAGAGTACAGAAAATCAAAAAGAAATGAACAAGAAATGATAAAAACCCAATCCACTCTTTCAACGAAAACAAAAATAAAGAGAAAACCAATGTAGTCTTTTCAAATGCATAAGGAAAATGATCTTCACAAACAATAATCAAATGAAAAAGACCAATTAAACTCAACTTTCAACCAATCACTGGCTCTTAACTAATCCAACAGACTCAAATTCTAAAATCAGAGAGAATGGTTTAGCCAAGAAAAGTCAATAAACGAAAGTCAAGACATAAATGACAAGAAAAGCTTTGAAATCATAAAACTGTTCATGCATGCAAACAAAGACAAGAAATACACCAATCAATGGTCCAAGAAACACTTATGAGGCAATTAAACTGATCTGGGCAGTTAAATATGCCAAAAATTTGAACAAATGAGTTTGCAGGCTGGTAGTATTACACAGTGAGAGAGTCACTGATTCTCGCAGGTGACCATTGAGCAGGGTGCGAGAACCTCACACTGAACCTTAAAGGAAGAATGTGAACCCTACCAATTCTCGCAGGCTGCAATGAAGTGCAGTGTGAGAATGTCTAAACATAATCAAAATTTTGGAAAATGAAGCAAAATTTTAAAAGGCCTCTGGATCCAGAGGGTCTATTAGGATATCCTAAAGACTCAGAGATTGATAGGACAAGGGAAAAGTGAAACCAGAGCAAATGGCCACAGAAAAATACCAAAAGCCACAAATAAAATGGATTGTCCCCAGCGAAGTCGCCAATTTTGTTATTGGATAAATCTGTAGGTGCGGACACTAACTGATCTCCCTAGATCCACCTGGATCTAGAACAAAGCAAGACAGGACATGACTCTTTCCCTAGATTTTGACTATTGAATTAAATAGGAGGAAAGAATAAATAAAATACCTTATAATCGCTTCCTATGGTCTTTGTTTCTCCCGCTTCACTCCAATGCTCTCGTGCAGTCAAAACCAAGACAACACAAACCAGTCGAAGTGAAGACAGCTCAATATATTCAATAGTCAATCTATGTATATGATCAAGGAATTATACAATAAAGTGGAAATAGCTTTATGGGAAAGGGACATGCCACTGTATTATATTAATGGAAAGTAAAGATTACAACCTGAGCCTTGATGTCGCAAAATTCCTTTCGATGTCCCTTGGCTCTGACACACACACTTGCTCAATCCTTGCCTGAAGAAGATCAAATCCCCTTGGTAGACATGCTGGAGTCTCCAAGTTGTTGTTCAAGCTTCAGTCCTTCACACAATTCTTTCACCAATTCTCCAATGAATCTTGCTTAACCTTTTCCATGAGAATTCCCTCAATATATAGGAGAGAATGAATTACTTGGATAAGAATGATCCCAAAATATCAGGGAATACAGTACTAGGATAACCATTCAAATTCCAACCCATCCTTCTAGAAGATTCCCTTCTAGAAGCATCGAGAATTCATCTTTTTCCATGCTTTAGGAAGAGTTCACACCCTATCAGTTCAACGCAGTGCGAGAATTTCACACCCTGGCTTAAGACAGCCCGTGAGAATGGGTCATTCTCGTAGCCAAATATACTAGCAGCCTGCGAACCCTCTTCAAAAATAAGTTTTCTTGGAAGAGATGAAAGTAACTTTTCTCAGGTAAAAGTTCTTATGAAGAGCCTGAGTACACCATCATCAATACATCATCATGACGGCCAAAATCATGGGTAACATGTCCCTACATTACCCCACAATCATACATAAAAGACAAGGTATAGGGATCCGGTAGGCATACCTTAAACTCTGCATCCACTGTCGACCCCTTTGCACTTAGTTGTTTCTTGATTGCAAGTCTCCTCCCAAGGCTGACATGCATTCACCAAAAGACAAACAAGAAACTACAAGCATGCATTCTACATATGGATTAGTGGGTTAGACATCATAAACAAGAAATTTAAATAAATCATATAAGTTTGAGACGTCATTTAGCAGGACGAAAAAAGTACTTCTTTATATTAATCTCACAAAACGTCACTTACAATGTGAGACCGGCACTGCTCCTCAAACTCATTCCTAGGCTCTTATTTACAATGCACCAACTGCTTCCATGCCTCCTTCTCCTCTTCAGTTCTCTCTAGGGGAATGGCGAGGGATTGCAATGGAGAAAAAGGGAATTCTGACTCAAACTCACAATGTGGTTGTCAAATATTGGGGCAAAGGGGGAATATAGAAATGGGTAGAGTTTTTATGCTCGCGTTCTTCCTTTTGCAATGGGACCCCAACCCCTTCTTTTATAGGCCAAAAGAGAGAGTAACAGTTAGGGTGACTAGCTATGGGTAGTCAAATGATTATGTAATGGCCCAGAAACTACAATCCTATGCAATTTCCATTTTTTGCGATATTCTGTGAGTGTACATGGGTTGTAGTGGGCCAGCAGGTGTGTGTATGCGGGCAATATTGGTGTAGGGCACGTACATATTCAAAACAATGATTTTTAGAAGAGCATGTTTAATGATGGCTTGGCAAAGATAACAAGTTAGATGGCCTGATGCCAAGTATGCATGTCTAGTGAAATTTGGGCTTATAACAACTGTTGAAGAGTAGACATGATTTTGTTGGATGTAGTTATTGTTGGTGTAGTTCAGCCTTGATCTGAGGCCAGCATGTCTGAGATGCTTGGCCTATGACCAAATTGGATCGTAGATGCGAGTCCTGAGAGTCCCAACATGGATATTTTGGACTAGCTAAACTAGAGCCCTGAATGGAGAGGGACTTCCTGAGGAACTGCATGGTTGAGAAGGGTGGAGGTATATTCTCTTGCGTGGTGAAGACTGGATAGAAGAGAGATGGGTACTTGGATTGTTGCGAGTGCTGGAGAAGCCTTTGACAACATGAGTGTTGAATGGTTTGGGAAGCCAAGTAACACTTTAGAANGGGTTGAGATTGTTGTTGAGACTTGGAACAATAGTGTCTACGGTTGGGTGGAACATCCTTGGTGTGCAGCTAGTTGTTGTCTTATTTTATAAAAGATAAGTTCTGTTTGTCATCGTTTCCTTTTCTTATGTATTTTTTTCCACTGTGTATCGATTATCATACCTAAGATTGTACCTATAATATGCATGCATGCTAGTTAACGTTGTGCATGGTATATCATGCATGTATTGTATGTTGTGGTATGAATATTTATCCTTGCATGTATGTATTTCATGCTTCTTTATTAATTAAGTGTTATCAGATTTTTCAAATCAGCCAAGAGATGCATTCTTGGTGTGGCATGCCTTCTGGTGGGAGGTTGGGTATGTTACAGTTTGGTAATAGAGAAGAAATATAGTGGTGTTTCCCAGCCTGTGGGTGGTTGGGGATGTTACAAATTGGTATCATATCTCATGGTTCCAATAATAAGCCTGGATGGGCTGTGTAAACCGAGATTGGAGCAAAATGTTCATTGAAAATTGAGTTGCAAAGTACTAGAAGGCGCTGAGAGCACACCTTAACAATGTTTGAAAGCTCAGGAGGTGTAGTGGTTTGGGAAGCCATGATGGACGTAGGATCTCTTCGGGAAGGATATGAATCCCTCATAGCCATAAGATCTAGGAAAAGAGTGTGAAGGTTAAACCCTTAAGTCCTTCGAAATTTGATGCTTTGGCAGTTTCAAGTTCCTTTCCATAAAAGAAGCCCAAAAACACAAAGCTCTAAAGTCCTGGAGTGAATCTACACAGTATATTATGGGTAGAAGTATGTAACCATTGGATTTGTCCAAGGACAGGTTTGGGCCATTGGATTAAGCACAGATCAGGAGGCCAAGAAAATTGGGGAAGATCAAACTCCAGTCGTCCAATCTGCATATGATCAAGTGTGAGTCATAGATCTCATAGAAGTTCATAAATTCAGCACTCTGGGAGAAGCAAGCCCTTAAGTTGCCAAAAATAAAGTCTCCTAAAGTCTCAAACCCTCGGAGTAAATATAGAGGATCCTTGTTTGAGAACACGTGTACACAAATCAACCGATTTGGGAGTTTGACATTTAGGGGATTTTTGGTGTAGTGGGGAGAAGTCATGCACACAAGCAAAGTTAAGGCTCCTATAGTCTACACAGACCCTGATATCTTTTGTGCCCTTCCTTCTTTGAATAACTATTGGGATGAACCATTTTGCTTCTTCTACTGCGAAAATGAGTCATGCTTCCAACATCTTGTCTGTCTCCTTATTAACATTCTCTTTTACTCTAGGGTTAAGATGATTTGGTTTATGCCTCACAGGCTTGGATCCTAGTTTTAACTCAATTTTCATTTCTCCCATAACTCCTTTCATTCCCTTCAACTCTGAAAAAGTCTTTGGAAACAAATCCTCATATTCCTGCAACAAACTTTGTATTTCTTGACTGGTTTTCTCATCCCAGTAGTCTCCCACCATAGTTATCTTAGGTTGGTTTGTGGTCCCTATATTCACTTTGTCCAATTTTAATGGGTGATTGTAAGAACTATCAGTCTGACTGGGTATGGTGTTCTAGATCTATCTATTCCCTTCTGTCTCTTTGAAGGGTAGGTTTCTCAATTCCTCTAAGTCATTTGGGATTTCTGAATCTCAGTGAATATTATAGAATTCTATGGGATTCTTGGTTAAGGGTAGGTGAAGGTTAGTATGAATTTCTTGGCTATGCTTGGCACATACCACTAAGTTTGATTTCTGATTACCATTATCTGTAAAAATAAATTTTTTAATATTTTGTAGGACTACTTCAAGCTCAGGGTACTTGCAAATGAGAAGTCCTTGCAAAAATGAGCTACCAACGTTTTCCAATCGTTGGTCTTTATTCTGGATTCCTTGTGTATGAACCAATCTTTTGGGATTGGACCTAGAGAGTGGGGAAATAGTTGAACCTAGAATCGAGAAGGTATTTCTATAACTTTCCATTGTGTCACACATTGTTCTATATGCACTTTAGGATTAGATTCTCCACTGAATAGCCACGCAACTTGGAAATTCATATGCATCTCTGTTTCCAGCTGCTCCTTGTTCTGAAACCTATACTTGCTAGCTTTCTTCAAATTCTCCCAATCTATGAGTAAGGATTTATGATTGGCCCACAATCTATAAGGGATCCCCTGGAGAGCTACATATAGTACTGGGATTCTTTGATCCTCTACTACCTTTTCTTCCATGCTGAGTAGAAAACCATTGAGTCCTAAGGTACCATCATATATTGGATGTTCTCTAACTTCGGTACCAACCCATATAGTTTCTCTGACAGTTGCACATCTTCTTGAGAATCCTTCGTAGGAACCTTGTTGCCAACTGTCAAAATCCAATTCTGAATCTTCATCTGCTGACTGTATGCTTCTCCAACTTACTGATACATCAACAGTAGGATTTATATAATTGTCTCTTGTTCCTTCTGTTACAGTGTACAAATAGTCCAAGTATTGTCCCTCCATATTATTGTTTGTTGGCTCTGTATATCCAGGTCCTATATATGGATCCAAGGGTTTAACTACCTTGATTCCATCAGCCTCAAAGGTCGTGATATGTTTATTTCAGTCAATTATTTGATAGTTTTCATATGCCCAGTCAATTCCAAGTAGTGCAGGGTAAGGGTCCTTGTCTCCCATGATCTCAATCACTTCAAAGTTAGCCACTGTCTTTACTCCTGCAACATTTATTTCCACATTCTCCAGTATTCCTATGGGAAAGATACAATATTGATTGGCCATTCTTAACTGAATTAGGGAATATGCCAGCCTAGGTTTTCCTAAGGCTTCCCAAGTCCTCTTAGACATAATGTTCAAATCGGATCCCAAATCCAAAATGACGTCCTTAATCTCAAATTCGTCTAATTGGGCTACTAGTATGAATTATTTTCATGTTCATACTTTTATTCTCTGTACTCTTTGAGTACTTTTCTTAGGAACATTATCCCTTATTCCTGCTTTTATGGGTTATTCATTCTTTAGGACTAGGTATAGCGCATTGTGCAACTTCTCTATTAATTGGTCATTTTTCGATAATGTCATAAAATAATTGAAACCAAAGGTCGAATATATTTTGAGGTTTCTCAGGTTGTTTTAGTATGACTACATGATTTCTAGGTGCAGGGGATGAAGTAGGGATTTGTGCAATCTTAGGATAACCAATAGGCCGAGGGATTTTCTCTCACATCTCAGGGCTAGGAATATCCTGAAATAATTCTATGGAATCTTTAAAGAACAACTTCTATTTTAGAGGGTCATACATATCTTCTTTAGGTGTTGATTTTTGGATTTGGGGTAGAGTATCAACATCAGCTCCTGTCCTCTCTCCTCCTCGAGTACCGATATTGAGGAAGGGAAATTGTCCCTTAATAAGTCTCTTAAATTTTGTACTGGTGAGGTTAGTTCCTTGTTGTCGTACCCTATCTTCCCATTTTGCAATTAATTATGGGTAGTCTTCAGTTGTGTGCCCATTTGTTCTGTAGTGAGAGAACCATGGCCACCTTGGATGAGGGAAGTCTCTAGCCAAGTGACATTTCTCATCACAGTTATAACAAATTCTTGGCCCTCTTCCCCCATTTCTTCCTCCTATGAAATCTCCTCCAACTCCACCTCCTCTGAGGGTTTTCATTCACCCTGAATGTTGTTCAATCCAACCTGTCTTCAAGTGGATCCAACTCTCTACATTGATTGGTAGTATGCATGGTAGATGCGCAGAACTCACAGTGTACAGTATTTGGTACTGTCAAATATTTCTACATAATGGGGCATTGTCTTGGACCATGCCCATGGATTCGACAAATTTCACAATACTCAACTTCTTTTGTTGCTTGGCTCCAAGGAAAGGCATGATATGGAGTGTGTTTATGGAATGGTAAGTTCATAGAAACTTGCACAACTCCTCTTGTGGGTCATGGTGGGGGTCCCATCTGATTTGTAGGAGATCATGTTCCCCTCATTCGTGGACATCCGTTCACCAAATGTCCTTCTGTATAACATCTGGTGCACCAGACCTGTGGTCGTCGTGGTCTAGGCATCGTCAGCTCTTGAATATCTTATGTCATTGTTGATATTTTCCCTTATAGTTGTGCCAAGTTCGCATCTATTGGGGGTCTGGTCACTCTCAGGCTCCCAGGGTATACCACCATGGATTCAATTTTCATCGATTGTTCCAAGGCATTTGTTATCGTGGCTATCCATTGTTACGTTAGAAAAATCTGGGTCAAAGATAGAAATCCCTGAGTGTACCATTCCCTTTGATGTTCCTCATGGATTGGATGTGCTAACCTCCCTATAGCAACTTTAAACTTTTGGCTATATTCCCAGGCTGATTCAACTTCCCTTCGTTGGATCTCGTGTAGCTGAGAAAAATCATGTTGTTCTTACTGAGGTAGTTTGAACCTTGTTATGAACCTTGTTCATACCTGGCCAAGTGTGAACGCTTGACCTTGCATTGTTGGAACTCTTGGCTCAACGATATTCATGTACCACTTGAGAGCACGACCTCTCAAGTTAGTCTGGAACTCAACCAACTTATTCACATCTGGAGTCCCTCTAGATCTCCAGATTGCTTCGCACAAGAACCAGTGTTTCTCAACATCTTCATCTCCCTTACCCAAAAATTATGGGTATTGGGAAATCGAACCTCCTGCATGGCCAGCCATTGTTGATCTTGTGTCTCTTATCAAAATGAAGCCTAACGATCCTTCTTGAGATCTACAAGGGGATCCCAATATCCTTCTTGTACTCGTCCTTCATGGTTGTGACTGACTAACTATTTGTACTGGAATATAACTAGCATGAGAAGGTAGTATCGAACGTACCACTTTTATAGAAGACACTTGGGGTATGGACGATTTGGGGTGGTTTTATTTGATCTGGAGGGTCTCATTTTCTTCCACTAGAATGGTCTCTTTAGTTGGATTCCTGATATCTCCTATCATCGAGGCTGAATCTTCTCTTTCTTCTTCAATATTTGTGCCAGCTTCCCTCTCTCTTATGTCTACACCTTATCCTTCTTATCCAACCTCTTGGGGGATTGTTTCTTTCTACACTTCTCTCTCACTTAATATTTGACTGGAAACTCTTTCCTGTCTTCTCATCTTCCACAAATATTCCATCTGTATTTCCTCTACTTCTTCTGGTCTGACTTCCTTCCACAACTTCTCAGACTGTCTTGCTTATTTCTTGTTCTTTCCATGCCACCACTTCTCAACTATGGTGGCTCTCTTCAAGGATTTCTCATCTCTTGAGTCCATTTCTTATTGTTTCCCCCCCATTTGTAAAAGAATCCATCCCCTCTCTCAGGCCATGACTCTACCCCAACCTCACCCTACCCCAAGAAAGGGTGTTTACTGCCATGTCAGTCAGGGATATAGTCAACATCGCCTTTTCCATCAAGAAAAATTTAATCCACAATGCGATATCTCTCAACAGTCTTCCCCTTGCGTCTTTCTTGAAAAATGCCTCTGTGTGTGAAAAAGATTGGTGGTTCTCAGCTGAAAACTCAATAACATATCCCTCTAATGTGGTATTGACCCAGAAATCAACCACTCGCGTGACTGGACAATCCAAATGATGAAGTGATGCTATATTTTTGGTGTCCCAATCACAGATCCTCTTGACTCATTCTTGGAACTCTGGAGCTTCTTGAAGTCTATATATCTAGTGGAAATTTTATTTTGGGAATTGAACCTAGAATATCTCATACTAGTCACTCGATCTTTCTGAGTAAAATATGGCTTCACGAGTATCTTCCACTAATTTTCCACTCAGTTCCACTTCTTTCCATATGAAGGCATCACAATTTATTTCCCACCATTGGTCAATACTAGATCTGTGAATCCACAGAAGCATCCTCCCTACAGGTTCCATTTTAATGCAAGTCCCAGCAACAAAACCATTTTTCTGGCTCAAGTTTGATCAGACCAGGGTCCTTCTCAAGTTACCAACAAAAGGTTACCATGTAGTCTAGAGAGCTTACATTTTCATCTCCTCTAAAGATAATAAGTCTCACCTAAAGCACTGTTGACACAATTATATAATGAAGGGTAAGGAAAAGACTTAGGAGGAATCACAGAACCTTCAGGACTCATCCTGACCTTGCGCAAAGAATCTACCTATCGAACATATTTGAATCTTATGTGTGCAACAATCGAACCTACTTATGTTACAAAAAATAATTTAAACAAAGAACCATCATGAGGAACTTATAAACCATAAAGAAGTATTCTAATGCATGAGTAAAACACAAGAAGACATAACATATTTTCAAAATTTATATCCTTCTTTGTATTATCTTCATAATATTCCTTCATTTAAAATCTCAGAACCATACAGTAGTGCTCTATTACAGAATCATGACTCTAGACTCATGTCACATAGCTCTAAATATCAAAAGGTGTACAGATTACATTACAGACTCAAACCTTTTCTTGACTTGACTGACAACAACTCTGTAGAGAGGGAAAGATCAGACAATAACTCCAACCAAGTGACTCAACAATTAATGAACGAACCCCTTACAATTTTTTTTCATCCCTATATATAAGCTAGGTTGTGTCTTTTGTCTCGGCTTGCATGCTTTCTTGTTCTGTTGCAACCGCTTTTGCTTAGCTGGCATTGTGCCGTCCTTTTTGGAAACAATTTTTGTTGCTCTTTCTTGCTCTATTGTCCATCTTCTTCTGAAGTTTTCACAACTCATACTTGGCCAAAATGTGTGCAATTTCTTATCCTAAAAATGAAGGGCCCAACACTCGTAAAGTTCCAAAGTACCGAAGGAGTGAGGGGTTGGGGTGATGTGGTCTACTGAGGTCACCTAGTGTGACATGGAAATACTTGGAGCTTCCCACATGTCACCATGTTTCATGTTTTCCAAAGACCATTTGTGCCAGTTAGTATATGATACATGTCATCGTCAGATAGGGCCACGTGTATGTACCTTATTTGCTGCCACATGGGAGTAGATCCCATAGTCTGGAGACTTGGCACTTTGGAGGATTGAAGGAATAAGCACTGGGGTCAAGGAATCTTGAGGGCCTGAAGGCCAGATTTCATATCATCCCTTGATTATAGTAGACAGGTGATGCAATATTCCAAGGTCCGGAGACTTGGTACTCTAGAGATTTTGAGTTGCAATTTGCTTGGGTCGAGAACTTTCAAAGGCTGGTGTTAATCTCCACTATTGATAGGGAAGTGATACGTGGAGGAAGGAGAGGAAGTTTGTTATTTTAGTAGTCTTGGAGATTTGTGGAAAGGTGCTTGGGGAATCCCCGATGCCCGAATCTGCAAAGGAAATCCTAACCATTGATCGGGATAGGATACATGGCAACAGATCCTGCAGTCTAGAGAATTGGCACTCCAGAAGTGTTGATAGGGTGGACAACATGGAACTCCCAAAGACTAGAGTTTGGTAGTTCCTATTAACCGTCCATCTCAACCCTTGATCGAATTGTCAACCACATGATCTCTGATATAATTTTTTTAACACATAAAAGTGCCAGGAAGAATTTGGCCCGTGGTTTCGAGCCATGGTCACTTGGGGAATGGTTTCAAGGAAGCGTCGGTGTAGAATTGATTTCTGTATCAAAATAGGGATAACATGGAAGTGTTATTCATATACATTCTTCACTATTTGAAAGGATATATAGCATTATTGGCAATTGTTTTTTTATCATATGCTTAATTATAACAAAATGGTCACTTGGACATTATGCATAATTAAGGGATTTATACACATAAGCTCAAAATGTGTATTGAAGAAATGGAAGAAGGTGAGGGAGCCTCCAAAAATGATAAAGAGGCCAAAGGCTAGAATACCAGAATTGGAAATGAAGAAACAGAATCCAACGAATGCAAGGGCCGACGGGAGCAAAAAACATTGCTAGAAACTATGAAGAGCCTGAAAATAGAAGTACTGAGCTACATGGTAGACAATGAGAGGTTGATGAGAGAGAAAATTCAGATAAATGATCATGTGTTGCAGAGCTTAATTCAGTTGCAAATTTAAGACAAGAATGGCTCAAAGCACGAGGAAGAAGGAAGATGTCATGAAAGAAGAGATAATCATGGAAGAGCTGGTTATTCCAGAATTTCTAGAAGAGCTCATAGACACCACTCACCTCCTTGCTCAAAAAGAAGGTTTCATGCATCTGATTATTCCTTAAGTAGTCCAGAGGTTTCTCCTGTCAGGAACCAAAGAAGGAGACATGAGGTGGAAAGTTTGCAAGGATATTTGAGGAAGATCAAGCCACCATACTTTGATGGTGAAATAGAAAGGTAAGATGATGTTGAAGCATGGTTGCTTGGACTCATGAGATATTTCCAATTGCACAACTATTCATCAAATTTGGAAGACAAAATTGCCACCTACCACTTGCATGGGAAAGATGCAATGTGGTGGGATAAAATAAATCAAGTTGAACATATTAATGAGAATAGTATCACTTGGAAGAAATTAAATAAGTATTTCTAGAAGGAGTACCTCTCAGAGAATTTTTATGACAAGAAAATGCAGGAGTTCTTTGAACTCAGGTTGGGAAGCATGACTATGGCAGATTATGAGAAGAGGTTCTTAGGGTTGTTAAATTATGTTGGGTTTACAAATTATGAAAATGTAAATATACAAAGGTTTTTGAGTGGACTTCCTGCATTTTATAAAGAAAATATTCGGTATGATGAGCCTAATACCTTGAATGAGCAGATCAGGAAGGATACATACCTATATGAGCAAGGCCAGGGTAGAGAATCCATGCAAAAATATTGGAAGGACAAGAATAAGGAGAAGTATGATGATAGGAGGAAGGGATTCAAACCTCCTCTCAATAAAAATGAGCCTAATAAAAATCATCAAGATCAATATGCTAAGGATGATTCCAAGAAACAAGACTCCCTGGGAAAAAGGGGAAGACCACCAATCCAATGTTGGGGATGCAAAGAATATCACTTGTACAAGGATTTCCCACATAAAAAGGACAAGGTGAAGACTGTGCACAACGTCCAAGAGGATACAACAGTCAAAGACATGGGAAGGATTTATGCAGCCTTAGATGATTGACAAGAAGAATACCAATCCAACATGATCGAGGTAGAAGGTAAGATCATAAATCAATTTGTTTCTATTTAATTGATTAAGGAGAAAGTCATTGTTACATTTATTCTAAAATAGTGGATAGATTACATTTGGAGAAAAGTAAGCTTGGGAAATCAATTTTGGTTCAACTAGCCATTGGAACCAAAATTTGAATCCATGAGGTGGTCAAAAGTTGTTCCATAAGTATAAATGGCATGAATACTAGTGTTGATATAAATATCATACCATTGGGGTATTATGATATTCTAATTGGAATGGATTGGTTGGACAAACATCATGGTGTCCTACATTGTCATAGCAATACATTTACATGCCTTGATGGAGATGGAAAGAAGAGAACTATGAAAGGAGTTCCAAGACCCATCTCTATAAGGCAGATTTCAGCCTTACATCTGAAGAGATGTTTCATGAAAGGGTGTCAATTGTATGTAGCCCATGTAGAGGAGACAAAACAGAAAAATGGGCCAAGCCTTGAAGATTTCTTGATACTACAAGAATTCTAGGATTTATTCCAAGAAATACCATGGTTTCCACTAAAAACGGAAATATATTTCTCTATTGATATAGTGCCAGGAGTTGCCTCGGTGTCAAAAACACCTTACAAAATGAGCACACCAGAGTTTAAAGAATTACAAATTCAATTGAAGGAATTGTTGAAGAAAGGGCACATATGTCCAATTTTTTCACCTTGGGGAGCACCGGTACTCTTTGTCAAAAAGAAAGATGGAACCTTGAGGTTGTGTATTTCCTTTTGGAAGGTGAATAAGTCTACTATAAAGAAAAATTATCCTCTACCCATAACTGATGACCTCTTTAATCAAATAAGAGGAGAAAATATATTCTCAAAGGTAGACTTGGGATCAGGATACCATTAGGTAATAATCAAGGAAGAAGACATCCATAAGACAACCTTTAGAACCAGGTATGGGAACAATGAATTTGTAGTGGTGCCATTTGGATTTTCCAATGCACCAGTTGTTTTTATGTGCTTAATGAATGGCATATTCAAAAATTACATGGATAAGTTTGTCATAGTATTCTTGGATGACATACTTCTCTATTCTAATTCAAAGGAAGAGCATGAGAATCATCTAACACTAGTACTGTAAGTGCTGAGAGAACATCAATTGTATTCCATGCTAAGTAAGTGTTTTTTTTATTAAGAACATATCCATTACTTGGGGCACATTATTTCAGAACAGGGTATAGAAGTAGACCCTAAGAAGATTGAGGCCATTAGAGGATGGCAAACACCCAAGAATGTTTCAGAAGTCAGGTATTTTATGGGGTTAGTTGGTTACTGCAAAAGTTTTATAGCAGGGTTCTCTAAGATTTCTCAGCCCATCACTTATTTGCAAAAGAAGGGAATTAAATTTGAATGGATGCCTAAGTGTGAATAAAATTTTAATTCGCTGAAAGAATTACTTACTAGTGCACCTATTTTGAATATTGTTGACCCAAATGAGAATTTTTTGGGATGCACAGATGCGTGCAAGGAAGGACTTGGTCGAGTCCTCACTCAAAATGGACATGTCATTTGTTATGGGTCTGTTGACGGGCGAAACAATTCATCCGTCAACTGGGAGAGTGGAACCGGTCCGGGGTTGTCTAAATAACCCAAGCTGTTTGGAATGGACCACCCTGACGAGTTTAACGGCTCCGTTGGCCGCTCTAAGGTCTCCTAAGAAAACCAAAGAGAGAATTGATCTGAGCTAAATAATATAAACTAAGGAAACTAGAAACTAATAAAAATCAACTAAAACACACTAACTAACAAAATAAAAGAAATTAAACCAAAATAAAGGAAACTAGAAACTAATAAAACAAAGATAATGAACTAATATACTAAATGCTAATTATTCTAACTATACTACCTACAAACTACTAATAACTCACTTATAACTCAAATCAACTATCTAATTATCAATTTAGTTACAGTTTATTCACAAATATACATTGCATACAATCTACAGATTTGAATAAAACTTGTGAAACTAATTTGCTTGCTGTCCCAAGACAACGAAGGTAACTCTTTTTGATTTTATGATTTATGAATAAGAAAGTAAACTAACTGAAATTAAAACAAATCAAAATTATATCTATATTGAACTACTTAATAAAAGCAGTAAACTAAATACTAATTGACCTGGAAACACTCCAAGTCTGCCCTGTGTATGATGACTTCTTAAGCTGATTGGAGGAAGAAATTCACACCATTTAGTCCTTAAGCTTCTCAAAAATGATCAGCGATGCTGCTTCTTGAAGTGTTTTACAGGACAAACAAGACATAAAAGAATATCATAACAATTTTCTGATTATAAATTCCTGCAAAAGGGGAAACCTATTATGCAACAAACTTATATATTACAGTTCGATTTATGAAGAAGAAAAAGCTATGATTCACAAATTGAACTAACAATTGTTACGTCTTTTATCTATTTGGAAGAAACAAGATATGGATAACAATAATAGATTATATCATTTGCATTTGATTCAGATAGCTAAAGCAATACTAAACCATAAACAAGCTGATATACGAAACATGGAACAAAGTGTCGATATATTGAAAAGCAAAAGCTATGAAAAAACACCAATTCTGCTCCAGTTTGAATCAGAATTCCATATCCTTGTTCTCCCCAACTGAGGATGATCCATTATTACAAAAACCATAGGTTTATATAGGTTTCTCACAAGGTAAAACATCCTTGTGAATAATAGCAAATTGTTTACACAATCTGAGAAAAATCCCAAAATCTCCTAAACTAAGAAAATAAAAAGCAAGTAAAATCTGTAGATCATCCCCTAACTGCCCATGATATCTATTGCCAATTCAAATTTGCCTACAATAGAACACAAAAACCAAGTTAGAAGGATGTTTTATTAGAAAAACAATAAAAAATTGACTTTACAGACTTAGCTACAGAATCATCTGATTCTGTAGCTAGTCAAAATAGTAAACAAGATCAGATAATAATCAAATAAAATCAAATTGAATTATCTTTTAATAATGATTGAACTACTAATAATTCAACCACATTTATCATTTAAATCAAACCATATCAAAAGAAATGTAATCAAACAGGGTAAAAATAAATGCTTTGTTTCTAGCCACCATAAAACATGGTCAAACTTTTGACAGGCATGTTTTGTATCAAACAAATTAATCCTTGATTCGAGTCATATAAGATACGATGTAATCATAATCATCAAACACAATCAACCAAAACAGTAATCAAATACAATCAGAATCGACATCTTAATTATAATTTGTTACAGTTGTAGCAATACATAGTCGTTTCAATCAACAACAAAGATAGGCGATCTGTAGATTATGCATAAGATTCTGTTGTAATCAAAATTGAGAAAAGTTGTCACGATATAATCAAAACGAAATATGCGTGGAAGTATTGACCAAAATTATCATCGATTTCAATATCAAAGTATGACACAGTAAAAAACAAACAGCATTGCTAATTGTGAACTGGACAACAATCAAATGAGATCGGGTCTAAGACAATTATGGACGAATCATCATTCTGGGTATGTCATTTTGATTTCACACATTCATTTGTGACCAAATTACATAGTCATCTCATAACAGAACAGGGTCGATTTGCTTCCCGGATTGACTGGCTAATAATCGGGTTATAGTTACGAATTGCATCGATCTTCAATGTAAAACAAAACGCCTTATTTAAACAAAATCAACATCGTATCTGTGTTGGTCAAAACCATACGAAGGTTAAATTACAACAAAGCAACCATCCTTTATGTGCATGATAACCAATTCGAGTCAAGAGATAGATCATGTTCCAAAATCTAAAATACAAAACGAATTTCTAAACATAGAAACAACAGAGCATTATATCATAACTAATTTTAAACAATCAAATCCAGAATATGATCATTTAGGATCAAAATCCAAATCCGACTCAAACTTCAAACAAAATTTGATTTACCAAAACAAACCATGTACAGCAATGCATGTCTATGTAACCGAGCAAGTTAATAACGAACACATAGCTTATGATTGTGCCATATAAATGGGCGAGGGTTATACCAGGTAGACTGCTAAGATTATGCCAATTTCGAATTGACAATTGTCGTG
>JASDQU010242677.1:0-40095 GCA_032191745.1 Picea mariana
CTAATAATACTTCAGATCCATAGGAATTGAGCAGATTTGTCATTTCAAATATCTCCAATGCAAGAAATTTCTTAGAAACATGGTACCTAGACTTAAGCCTAATGCATAATATTTTAGGTTTGGATGCCTTGGTGGGCCTGGGGTTCCATGGCTTAAGTTAGTTAGACACTTGACTCTTGCTAGAAGCATATTGCATCAGATTTTTGCCTGCATGAGGAATACAACCACATGCACTCTCATGTTTCTACATGGTATGAGTCTATGATAGTTTTATATGATGTGGACTAATGATTAAATGTCTAACGATATCTGTCTCAGGAATCCGTATAGGATCCATGTCTTGTGTTCTAACACCTCCCATATAAGAAGAGCCATATCTCATGTACTAACACCTCCCATATAAGAAAATCTATGCATAATATTTTAGGTTTGGATGCCTTGGTGGGCCTGGGGTTCCATGGCCGAAGTTCATTAGACACTTGACACTTTCTAGAAGCATATTGCATCAGATTTTTGCCTGCATGAGGAATACAGTGAAATCCACTCTCATTTTTCTCTATGGTAGGGAGCTCAAAAATCCTGTTGATCTTTTAGGTTTTTATGCTCTCAGGAGAAATTGGCCAAGAGTCCCCGAAATGGTTTGGGATGTGAATTTCATGGAGGAAAGTTCAAAAATCTTTTAGAATCAGTGATTGATTCTAGGCTTGTAGTTGATGGGAGTGTTGTAGAGTATAGGGACAAGATTGTTGGATTCTCTCATGGATTTGACCTTGTTGTTACTCTTGCTTTAGGTTTCTCTCAAAAATAGGGAGGCAAACTTGTTGAGGTTTTTGATTCAGTTCCCAGATGTTTTGAGATGCATGGGAGAGATGCCCATAATCATAGCTTGAATACAACCCCACTTGGGTTTTTTCTTATACCACAAGCTTGGTATTTCAGGATAGACAGAATTTGTGTAGTTGTCTACATTTGTGATTTTGATAGATCTGATCCATTTGTATTGTCTTGTAGTAGATGTCATTATTTTTACATGATGTCCTGAACAATTAATGGCATGGTGTTCAACTACTTTTACTTGTTATGTTGTCAGGCTTGAGGTATGATAGATTTTGGCAAGTTATTGACGATCCAAGGTTATGTTCCTTCAGTTTCACAAGTGGTCAGTGTTTCTAGGAGGTTTGAAACACTATGATATCATCTTGTGTTGTTGGTTACAATGACACTTCCAAAAATTATACAATCTATATTAGAGCACACTTGAAGACTCTAGCGATCCAATATGTGAAGTTTGATGAGAAAGTAAGGTTCTCTAGTTCACAGATATCTCCCTCACTGATTGAAAGGAGTGAAGAGGTTGTTGTTCTATACATTGATTCAAAGGTAAAAGAAGAATCAAATATAGGTGTGTACAAGGTGAGGTTGGGGGTCGATATTCCTCATCATCTACTCTAGCACACAAAAATCCAAGATGGCTTATCCAAACATTATAGGATGCAAAACATCATGTAGGAGCACCCATATCATCAATGAGGGTGAGTATACCTCCTAGGAGATATGTCAACCATATTGTATTAGATTATTCCATTTGTGATCTTTACAATTGTTTTGAGGAGGTGATGTGTGATACTTTGTTGGATGAGTGTGATGTTTGGGGGGTAGTTCCTTTCTGGGAGCCAGTGGTTGATTTTGAGATTGCAACATGTTCAAATTTGCATAAGGAAAGTTTGTTTGAGTTGCAAAGGGAGAAAAATTATTTTGGTGAAAACACTTTCCTCATAAAGAGGGTGTGCTTAGGGGTCACAGACCGACCATATACCCACCTGGATTCGAGGAGTGGAACACATTAGCTATCCACTCCAGTTGGACAGGAAGGGTCGGAGAAGAGAAGTCTTTCTTAGGACCAAAAATTCGGGTGGAAAAAGGGGAGAGCTCTCCATTCCTATCCTGGTTCTCTTGTAGCTAGATAGCCCAAAACTAGAAGAATCCCCGAAATGAGATTTCAACTCAGCACTTTTTTGGAAGAGTTTCTCTTTAGAGAGCACAGTATGATGAAAGTTGTGAGTTGTGTTCGGGGGGGATTTATTGTCTATTGTTGGCCTCTATGGTAGAATCAGTCAAGGAGGCCTGAGAGACGGTGGTTTACCCTGTGGCAGATGTCAGCGGTTCGAGTCCACTTATCTCCAGCCCGTGATCCTAGCCAATACAATGGTATATTATAGCACACAATTATTCAGATCCGACAGTTTGATTTATGATTTATCATTCATGGGTGTTGATAAGATCTTTCCATTTAGTAGCACCTTAGGATGGTATAGCCTTTAATGACGATATTCAAATGAGGAAGGACTTACAGTGGATACTTAGGCACCCAGAGATGAGGAAGGGCGTGGAAAGCGACAAAATTCTTCGAGGAGTTGAAAATGAGCATAGATCCGGAGATTCCCGAATAGGTTAACCTTTTTAATTGTTTCTTAATCCATGGGCAGGCAAGAGACAACCTAGTGAACTGAAACATCTTAGTAGCCAGAGGAATAGAAAGCAAAAGCGATTCTCGTAGTAGCGGTGAGTGAAATGGGAGCATCCTAAACAATGGAAATGGGGTTGTGAGAGAGCAAAATATAAGCTCTGTGCTACTAGGCCAAGCGATTGAGTCTTGCACCCTAGATGGTGAGAGTCCAGTAGCCAAAAGCATCATTGGGTTACGCTCTAACCCGAGTAGCATAGGGCACGTGGAATCCCATGTGAATCAACAAGGACCACCTTGCAAGGCTAAATACTCCTGGGTGACCGATAACAAAGTAGTACCGTGAGGGAAAGGTGAAAAGAACCCCCATAGGGGAGTGAAATAGAACATGAAACCGTAATATCCCAAGCAGTGGGAGGAAAATGATATCTTTGACCGCGTGCCTATTGAAGAATGAGTCGGCAAATTATAGGCAGTGGCTTGGTTAAGGGAACCCACTGGAGTCGTAGCCAGAGAGAGTCTTCATGGGGCAATTGTCACTGCTTATGGACCCGAACCTGGGTGATCTATCCATGACCAGGATGAAGCTTGGGTGAAACTAAGTGGAGTTTCGAACTGACTGATGTTGAAAAATCAGTGGATGAGTCGCGGTTAGGGTTGAAATGCCACTCGAACCCAAAGCTAGCTGGTTCTCCCTAAAATGCGTTGAGGTGCAACAGTTGACTGGACCATCTAGGGGTAAAGAACTGTTTTGGTACAGGCCGCGAGAGTGGTACCAAATCGAGGCAAACTCTGAATACTATATTGCCCCAATAAAAGGGGTAAAGGTCAGCCAGTGAGACGATGGGGGATAAGCTTCATCGCTGAGAGGGAAACAAACCATATCATCAGCTAAGGATCCTAAATGACCACTCAGTGATGAAGGAAGTACGAGTGCAAAGATAGACATGAGGTTTTTCTATAAGCAACCAACCTTGAAAGAGTGTGTAATAGCTCATTGATCGAGCGTTCTTGCATCAAAGATGAATGAGACTAAGTGATCTGTCGAAGCTGTAGGATGTAAAAATACATCGGTAGGGTAGCGTTTCGCCTCAAAGGGAAGCATCAACGCGAGCAGGTGTGAACAAAGAAGAAGCGAGAATATCGGCTTGAGTAATGCAAACATTGGTGAGAATCCAATGCCTCGAAAACCTAAGGGTTCCTCTGCAAGGTTCATCCATGGAGGGTGAGTCAGGGCCTAAGATCAGGCCGAAAGGCATAGTCAATGGACAACAGGTTAATATTCCTATACTACCTCTTGTTGGTCCCAAGGGATGGAGGAGGCTAGGTTAGCCGAAAGATGGTTATCGGTTCAAGGACACAAGGTGACCCTCTATACATTGATTCAAAGGTAAAAGAAGAATCAAATATAGGCGTGTACAAGGTGAGGTTGGGGGTGGATATTCCTCATCATCTACTCTAGCAGACAAAAATCCAATATGGCTTACCCAAACATTATAGGATGCACATAATCATGTAGGAGCACCCATATCATCAATGAGGGTGAGTATACCTCCTAGGAGATATGTTAACCATATTGTATTAGATTCTTCCATTTGTGATCTTTACAATTGTTTTGAGGAGGTGATGTGTGATACTTTGTTGGATGAGTGTGATGTTTGGGGGGTAGTTCCTTTCTGGGAACCAGTGGTTGATTTTGAGATTGCAACGTATTCAAATTTGTAGAAGGAAAGTTTGTTTGAGTTGCAAAGGGAGAAAAATGATGTTGGTGAAAACACTTTCCTCATAAACAGGGTGTGTTTTCTTTTGAGGTTACTCTGAAATTGTTTGATTGAGTTGCAAATGAAGCATAAATATGTTGGTGAAAACACTATCCTCATAAAGAGGGAGTGTTTTCTTTCGAGGTTACTCCAAAATTAGGTTACACCATACTTAAGGGTGCTTCATGTGATGTGGGGTGCATGGTGTATTGATAACCCTTAGTTGATGTGATGGACATACACATTGGAGTTATCTTTCCCATTGATTGTAAGACCTTGTCTTGATACATATGTGCCATTATTCCTTGGAGCATTGAAGACCTACATGGCTAGTGGCTTTCTTCATGAGACAAAAATGGAGGTCGATTGCTTCCTTGGGATGATGGTTTTCCTTGGAGGAGGATAATTGGGCATCTTGGAGGAGGGAATTGAACCCTAGATGGAATAGGGGCACTTGGTTTCTTCCATGGAGACTTGGCCTTGACTTGAGGACACTTGGGTTGAAAACCAATCATATAAGTGGCATTGACCTAGAGGTATACATGGCCTAAGAGGGAGTATTGGAGAATTGGGGACCTTTGGAGGAGGAGTGTTACACACACCTCGTGCAGCGTTCAACGTTTAATCCTTGTTTGTTGGATGTGCTTCCCTTGGATCTTGGCATGTGTGAGTTGGAGTTGGAGTGCTCCACATGTGGGGATATTTAGTAATTAGATAGATTTTTTGTTGTGGACTTGATTCACTTTATGATTTTTTCCTTCCTTGACTTTCATATAAATAAATTGAGAAGGTATTTTCATCACTTGTACTTCTTCACTCATAGACTCACATGCTTGCATTAGAGAAGTGAGACTAGGGTGAACTTGTCTTCTTATACTCTTCTTCATATGTATTTTCTTTATGTTTGAATCCTCCTTAGAGTTTCTTGTCATAAGTAGTATTCAGTTTTCTGTTCTACATTACTTCTCTAATTCTAACAAAAGCACAACGAAAATGAAATCTAAATAGAGGAAGGTCATCTCTTTAGTTGATAAAATTAGGGAAAGTAAGAAATATGGAGAAAAAAAAGAGAAGGGATCTTCATGGAGAAAAAAAAGAGCTAACCCTAACCCTAACTCGATTGGAGTCTTGTGATTTTGGGGACAAAGGCCGTGAAATTACCATTTTTGACAGCCTCCTTCTCTTTCTCTGTTGCTCAAGATTTTATGTATGTCTTGGCCTCCTTATCTGTCACTATCCCTCAACTTTCTCTTGCCCAGCTCCTTCTCTGTGTCTTGGCCTTCTTTTTCCCTAGCTCTTGCCCTCCTCTTGGCCTCCTTCTCTTTCCCAACATCAATTAGCTTCTTTGTCGCATGAGTGCAGTCAAGTGAGTGTGATCTAGCTCTTGCCCTCCTCTTTTCCTCCTTCTCTGTCACACGAGTGCACTGTGAGTGTGCTCTATCTCTTGCCCATCTCCTATTCACCTCCTTCTCTGTCGCGCGAGTGCACTGTGAGTGTGCTAGTCTAGCTCTTGACCTCAACCTCCTTGCCTCCTTCTATGTCATGTGAGAATGTGTATTTTGGGCTCTAATTTGATCATGAGTGTGAGATGCATGGGCTTTAGTCATGCAGTCTTTAATTTGTTTTTTTGAATTATATATTTTTTAATTTTTTGAATTAATATATTTTATAAAATTAATTTATATTTAATTATATTTAACATATATAATATATATGTGGGTTAGTGGTGTATTTAGGGGCTAGTGGGTTATGGATTGGTGGGTTATGGGTTAGTGGGGTAAGATGTTAGTGTGTTAGGGGTTAATGTGTGAAGGTTTAGGGGTTAGTGGGTTAGGGATTGGTGGATTATGGGTTAGTGGGTTAGAGGGTTAGGTGTCATTGGATTCAAGGTTACAGGTTAAGGGGTAAAGGGTTAGTGGGTTAGTGGTTAGTGGATTAACATGTTAACGTATTAAGAGTTAGTAGGGTATGGCTTAATAGGTTACAAGTTAAAAGGGTTAATGGTTAGTATGGGTTAAGTGTTAGTGGGTGAATGGGTTATTGGTTCAGATGTCACTAAGTGAGTGTGTTAGTGGTTCAGAAGTAACTGGGTGAGTTTGTTAGTGGTATAGGGGTTATAGGGTTAGGGTTTAGTGGGCTAGTGGTTAGTGTGTTAGAATTTATGGGTTAAGGGTTAGTGTGTTATGGGGTTAGTGGTAAGGGGGATAATGGTTTAAGAGATAATGGTTTAGGGTTCAGTAGGTAATGGTTTAATGGGTTAGGAGTTGGCGTTTTAGAGGTTATGGGTTAATGGGTTAGTGATTTGAAGTCTAGTAAGAGTTAGTGGGTTAGTATTTTTAGCCTATATAATGGGTTTGTGTGTTCAACATTAGGGGTTATTGGTTTACAGGGTTAGCGATTACTAGGTTAGTTGTTAGTCAATTAATTGTCATTAGGAGTTAGTAGGTTAGATATTAGTCAATTAGTTCTCATTGGGGGTTAATGGACAAGTGACCATTAGTTGTTGGGTTTTAGCAGTTATGGATTGCTCTCTTGGTGGTTTAGGGATCATTAGGGGATATAAATTTAATTGGTTGGTGTGTTAGGGATATTGGTTAAATCTCAATTAATCATTTAATAGGCTAGTAAGGTAGAATTTATTGTGTTAGTGCTTAGTGGGTTAGGATTTAGTGTCTTAGTTGTCATCCAGTTAGTGGTTAGTGGGATAATTTCCATCCATGGTTAATGGGTTAGGGTTATGTGTTAGTGGGTTAGTATATTTAGGGTTGGTGAGTTATGTATTAGGGGGTTAGTGCATTAGGGGATCAAGGATTAGTGGGTTATGGGTTAGTGGATAACGTGTTGGGGATTAGAATTCAAAGGGTCACATGTTAGTGTGTTAGGGATTAGGAGTTAGTGGTTATGGATATAATTAGGTTAATGGTTAGTGGGTTAGACATTAGAGTGTTTTTTTTAGAACTAGAGGAATTTGTAATTTCCCTGGATAATTACCTAGGCGAGACACAAGTTTAAATCTAGCTAGCTTCCACTATAACCCCTAGATTAGTTCCAAAAACTTGCAATCCAATGCCTATCAATAAACTAATGACATAACAAGTGTCAAAAAGTTCGAAGACACACACACAAGGGGGGTCCCACTCCTGGGGGGCGTCTACCCTTCTAGCCTTATCACAACAAGACAAAATATCATTGTGGATTTGAACCTGGGTGAGGAGAGTGAGAGACCTACCTCCCAACCATTCAGATTAGGCATTAGAGTGTTAATATGTAGGAATGTAAGTGTCAATGAGTTAGTGGTAAGTGTCTTAAAGGTTAGGGGTTAGTAAATGGGTGCATTAGGTTTTAGTTCATTATTTCATAATGGGTACTTAGTGGGTTAGGGGTTAGTGCATTGGGGTTTAATGCATTAGTTATTAATGGGTTAGTGGGTTAGGGATTAGTGCATTAGGAAATTAAAGGTTAGTAGGGTAGGATTAATGGTTTTGGAGTTCAAGTAGGTTAGTAGATAAAGAGTTAGTGGGTTAAGGGCCATTAGGTATTAATGGGTTTAAAGGTTATTCATCAAGATAGGAAAAACATGAGTCATGCACCTTTCTTCATAACCTTGGTACTAAATGAAATTATTCTTCATCAATGTATGTTGGATTATAGGGCCTCAACCAATGTAATTTCATTGCAATTCATGAACCAATTAGGTCTAAAGACTACAACACCATATTGGAACGTATGTGGTGTGGATAGAGAGAAATCAAGGTGTGTGGTCTTATCAAGGATATGAAGGTCAGTCCAGTTGCATATTCATACATCTTTGTATTGATGGATGTGACAGTCATAGATGTACCAAATGCTTGGGGAATGTTATTGTCCGAAAATTGGGCTACATGTTTAGGCGGTAATATTCGAATGGATTTATCTTATGTAACCATCCCAACTTGTGAGGGTACTGATGTCACACTTCATAGGGAACCAACGATGAGATGTACATATTTCCTTTCTATCACAATCATGTCTCATGACTCATAGAACAAAGAATTTATTTTAGGAAAAACATTTGTGGTATGCCCTGATAAATTTGCAGCACGTGGTCAAACCTCATGGTTCAAATTTTTCATATGATTTTTCCTCTCTAACACTTATTTAGTCATTCACTTATGCCGTAAGGTCATTTATTTTCCAATTTATACTATTCAATTCCACTTTGTAAAGGGATTTGATCACTCTTTGAACAACCTTTAAAAAAAAAATTATCTTGCAAGTACACTTGAATTGGTGTATATTGATCTAGCTTTCTAATTCACTTACTAAGCTTGTTGTTTTCTCAATCACTTCAACAAGGATCTATTACTATTAATTTGGCACCAACCTTGCAATCTTGTTGTTTCATCCTATGGCATCTCAAAAGCTCATACATTGGAAAATTCAACCTTGCAACCTAAATGGAGGTTCTAATGCAACTAGGGAAAGGGTGGTATCAAACCCTTATAACGACACTTGGGTTTCCATTCATTACATATTTTTATATCATTATATGTCATAGGTCAAAGGTATCTATTACTTTGTATTAGATATCTATGCAACTTTATTTTGCAAGAGGATTGAGCTACATGTGGTGAATTGTTTAGGAGGATTGATCTACATCAATAACATGAGGTACATCAAACTGTAATAAGGATAGATCCAGTACAATCAATTGAGAATCATCTATACAAGAATCCTCAAAAAGACGTAGTGGAAACGATCCTAATGGACCATGAATATAAACTGCATTAAATATAGCATATGCGCTAGAAGGATCATATAGACAACATATCGGGATATGGTACTATGTAATTGATCCAAAAAACCAAAAATGAAAAAAATGGGAAGGCATGCCTTGATTAAGGGTTTGGCATAATAGGTCAAACTCATATGCAAGGTTCACAACTAAATGTGCACTTTAAATTCTGTCAACAAGATGTCCTAAACTGTTACTCCTACAATCTTTTGAATCCCTTGAAGACAAGGTAAGAAATACTTGAAGATGCAACTCTCCATATGAAAACCATTGCATATAGAGTTCTTTCATATCATATCTTCCCAAATATAAGTAGATTTGTTGGATAGGGAAAAGAGCCATCTTGAGGTCATTATGTTCAACAAAAAATAAGGTTCCATAAAGTCTCAAGGAATCCCCTACATAAACCAAAGAAGGAAATGGTACCAACTCTTCCAATAATTCTACAATGTATTGTTCTTGTATTTAGGGCATCAAAAGCCTTAGCCAAAAAATGCATCCCTAGAGAAATATTACTAGAAAGAATGAACATGAAGATAGAGTTGGATTTAAAAAGAGGTAAAAACCTAGGATGGAAGTGCTACTTTTGTAAAGGGTGTAAAAATCCTTAGAGATACCCAAGGAACCCTAGAAGAGAAGAAAAACCCTTGCGTAAGGATAAAACCATAAAATAATATATATGAATCCCCATATGTGATGATGAGAAAAATTTGAAACAAATACTGAAGTGAACCGTGAGAGAGATGATCTAAACAGACTTCCAAATTAGTTGTTGTAGTGAGCCCTTGAAGGTGGCTTAAAACTCAAGGATAAAACCCTAGGAAGCCATAAACAAGAGATGAATCAAGAAACACTAGATCCACGATCCTTTGTGCAACACCTCTAGCCAAAAATATCCAAATCACATATAGGAAAAAAAATCAAATCTAGAAACCCTATCTTTGCAAACCTTAGGGCAATGCCACTAACCAAAAATCTCCAAAGATTGTTGTTGAAAAATAAAATATGGAAACCCTAGTTTCGTAGTGACAAAAAAGTGATGCCACTAGCCAAAAGGTATCTAAACCATTTATGAAAAATCAGATATGGAAACCTAATTTCACAGCCACAAAAAAGTAATGCCATTAACCAAAATTTTCCAAACTGTTGCTCAAAAATCAAGTTCGAAACCTTGGTTTTGAAGCCACAAAAAAGTGATGCTACTAGCCCATAGCATGGAACAACTAAAAAGCGTTGAAATAAATCAACAAGTAAATGTTAGTGATGTGGGTAAACAATATATTTGTCATTAGTGCATAAAACATGCTCCAACAACACCCAAAAGACATATTTTCTAACTAGTGAAACACTATGAAAAAAACCCTAATATTCCTCCAATTTGATTCTCTTTTGAATGCGAAAATCATATCTCAATGGCATGAATAGCCAAGAAGAAGCCTTAAAAACAAAAATGGAGTGAGTAGGGAAGGTTCATACCTGTTTTGATACAATGATGAGATCACAAATAAAAAGAAGGGATTGAATGGAACTAAAACACCAACCCAAAAAATTGTAGTAAAATGATAACAAATGACACTAAAGAAGTGCATTAGGGATGAACCAAAAGTGTTATAGAAAGAAAAATAGTCCAATCATGAGTGTGCTATACTTGAGATGCACAAATGCACATAAAAGAGAAAATATGTCAACCATAAGAGAACACCAAAAATGTACAATTCCCAGAGGCTTAACACTTTATACTAGAAAGTCTTATCTCAATGATAAAAAAGATGATATTCGAACGGGGTTTGAAATGTGTATTTATACAAAACTCAAGTAGATCTTCCTAAAAGGAGTTATGGGTCGACATAAGTAGGGCACACTACTTGAGAGGATACACAACATAAGTAGGGAATTCTCCCAAGAGGGATTATCATCCCACATATGTAGGGTGCACTCTCCAAGAGGGTTATTGAGACACATATCAAAGTTGACTAGGTCATCCTTAACCACACCTAGTTATACAATAAAATAATAATGTATGGCCTTAGCCATGATTACAAATACACTGATGATACATATGGATGGGTTGTGGCCACATGTACAAATAACTCCAATATTTCCAACAAAACTTTTCTAGGGCACGCTTTGAAAGCATGAATCCCCCAAATCAAATCATAGTCAATCAATCAGTGCATAGGGTTAAGCTTTGAAATTGAAACCTAGAGGATGTGTTAAAACCATATTCCTAGAGGGTGTGTTAATACCATATTTGTCTTCATAAATATAGGTGTTACTTTCTAACATATGTTTGTGGATATTATTTAGGGTGAACTCAAAATTACAAAGTTTTCCATTCAACATCGTTGGTTCATATATTATACAGGACGGACTCACCATTACAAAATCTATCATTTGACATTGATGGTTTGTGAATACCTTAGCCATATGGGTACCTTGTTGTAGATATTTGTTCTAGACTTATCTTGTTTTACAATTGTAATGTATGATTTTTGGAGAGTATTCAAAGATTAATGTTTTAGGGGGGCAACACATGTTGTGCTAGTTTTAACAAGTTTCTAGTTCTGGTTTCTAGAGATCTATTTTTAGAAGTTTTCCAGTTTAGGCTATAAGATCTATTTTAGCAATGCTTCCCCATGCATTAAATGAACATTCAGATTTGGCATATGCATGGGTGGATGAGGACAACCAGATGGACACTTTCAAATTCTTGATTCCACTATTTTTATTAGTTTCTATTTTTAGAAACTTAATCTTTTTAGCAATAGAGGATAATTTTGGAGATCTATAATTGAGTTCTTGAAATGAGTACTCTCAAATTTTCAAGATTCACAATCTTGGAAAATTTCTATTATTACAAATTTTATCTTTCTTGAAATCTAAAAGCAGGTTTGGATACCCATTTGAGAGATAAGCATGGGGTTCCATTTTTATGAAATTTCAACATGTTTTAGGCTTCAGTCAAACTTGGTCAAACCCAAGGTCTAAAAATATAAATTTTCATTTTTCAAAGACCTAGAATCGATTACAGTATGGGGGTGGAATATTATGACAATTAGAGACTACCAATTTTTGTCCTATTTTTAGCAGTGACATTTTTCAAGAATTGGCGTTATTTTAGGAGACCCAATATTTTGTATAGCACATGGGTTAAATTTGACTCCATTCCAAGAAGTTTGGTTTCCAATCAAATTTGTAATGTCCAAACAATTTTAGAGCATCCCAAGAGGTTTTTGGGTGGGCCCAACTTGTTGATGATTTGCCATGAGTTGGTTGATGAGTTTAGGAAAAGAGTGCATGGGTTGAGAAGGATTTTTGTGGAGATTAGAGTGATACTATTATCCTAAGTTAGAGTGCATTCTTTGAGGAGGTTTTTTATGGAAAAGGAGGATATTTTCATAATTTTTTGGACTTGCTTATTTTAGATGAGCTATTATTGTCAAAGAAGGAAGTGCATGGATTGGAAACTATTTAATTTAAGCAAGAGTTGGTTCATTATAGCATTTTATCCATCTTTAGTTCATATGACCTCTTTGGAGGAGTTTATATTTGGGATGTGATAGCTTTGTTACTCTATTTATGGTTGTGACATTTTTTTAAACCTATATTCCTATTCTATAAAGGCTAAAGGGGTAGTGAGGACATGGGTGGGATTTGATTATTGATTTTTCTTGACTTCTCTTGTCTTCGCACTCCACTTTCTGATTGGAGTAAGTGTGATCAACCATAATATTCAATGAGAGGTAGAGGTTGCTATCAACTTTCTCATGTGAATTCATCCCTAAACATTGGTGTGAGAAAGTGCTTCGAAAGTGATTTGATGCCCCTTGGAGTGCTTTGTAGTTGAAGCTAATATCCCCCAAAATTTGTAGTAATTACAGCTTCGAAATAAAAGTAACATCCATTTGGATATTATATCTCACTTCTTTGTTCCTATATTGATGGTTGTGATATTTTTTAAACCTCTATGCCTAATCTATAAAGGCTAAAGGGGTAGTGAGGATAGGGGTGAGATTTGATTATTGATTTTTTTTTAGTTCTCTTGTCTTCGCACTCCACTTTTTTATTGGAGTGAGTGTGAGAAACCATAGTATTCAATGAGATGTAGAKTTTTCTCTCACCTTTATTACRTGAATTCATCCCTAAACGTTGGTGTGAGAAGGTGCTTCGAAAGCGGTTTGATGCCCCTTGGAGTGCTTTGCAGTTGAAGCTAATATCCCCCAAAATTTGTAGTAGTTGCATCTTYGAAATAAAAGTAACATCTATTTGGCTATTATATCTCACTTGTTAAATGTGTCCCTTGTTTTACTTCAATATTTTGAATTGATTAACATTGGGAGTCACTCCCTCAGTCAATTTTCTAACTCCATAGCCATAGAATTCAAGGCATTGTAATCATAATTCATAAATTCTGTCATTAAAATTGTTTTTTGTATTTCCACACACTGATTTGCACTTTTAAGGAGTTCATATTTTGATGTTCTAAAAACAAATTTACATGATTCTCAAGGAAAAAAATCATTCTTAGGTGTAAATATGCATCATTGCTAGTTATTTAATGCATTTTGTTGTAGATTAAAGGTCTAGATTTTTATATTACAATGGATATTTTTTGCAATTTAGCAATGTTCTTTGGTATCTAGGGCTCAACATTGTTTCTAGATAGCATAGGAATTCCCCCCCAAGGATAGCAAGCATTAACTAGAAGTAAAAAGGGATTGTGTGAGGTAAAATTGACACCTTCCTTAGTTACCTTTTAACTTTTCCAGTTTCAAGTGCCAACTCTTCTAGAGTTGATTTAACGAATTGGATGGTTCTGAGTGTTAACATGGCGTACAATTTAGTGGTAGATGGGGCGTATTGGGTCGTAAATAATGTCAATCGATTGTAGTGTTGCATAGGGGAGTAGATTGGAGTGAAATCAAATTGTCCAATTGCAAAATAATTTCAAATTGATCCAATTTTTGAAAGAATTTCTTCTAGATTGAATTGCATAGTATAGGCCCATTGATATCAAATCAAATTTTTCAATAATATGATCAAATTCACATTCAAGACATTTTTTCATACAAAAAAGGTCAGTGTGGCCATATTTGGTAATTATGCTTACAATGCCATGATTCATGGATTCAACAGACTTGGCAAAGTTGGTTGTGCATATCCAATTTTTCACAACACAAGTTCTAATGGTTGCAAACCTGCTCCATTGACATATGATTACATACCTAATAAATGGTGAAAATTGGATACTTTGTACTTGTTTTTTTGTAAAATTTGTGCATTGTGAGATTTCCTTTTACAACTTTGTTGTGACTAGTCCAAAGCTATTGTGATGATTTCGTCTATGCCTTGGAATTGGATAGGAATGTTACCATAGGTAACATAAGGCATATGAAAATGTGGAGACATTGTTTGGTTGCATTAGCCACTTTGGTGAGAAAAAAAACCATTTGTGTAAGCTAGGCTGAAGCTACAATATAGTCAATATGTTAGAGTTAATCCATATACATAAATCACCATTGCAAGATAGATGAAGAAAAAGAAAAAGAAATACAAAGAGCATGGGAATAAAAATAACACTATCAAATGCAAGCAAAGATGAAATATATACCAATGGTAAGATCATGTAAATACACCATAGAGGATTGGAAGAAGCAAGTGGTTTGTCCTCACCTCCTTGGAAGGGTCCTTTGTTGTTCCTTGGGCCTTTTTATATCTCTCTTTGAACCAAGAAGTGTGCAAGAGCTCTCCCAAGGGGAGAAATCAATGCAAAAGCTTTGAGTTTATATGGTTGCAATAATGATAACCTGGGAAATATAGTTCTCCAAGAACATATGAAAAATAGGGTTTAATATGGTTTCCATGATGAATTGATGATGGAAGAAAGTGGGCGTTTCACTTAAATCGTTAAGGCATGCCAATAGTCTATCCATGACAAATTTCAGTGCATACAGAAACTGTTTGAAAACAATTCAACGTTGGCCCCATTCGTAGGTCCATGTTGCTGGTGTCTAGTCCTCGGGCAATTTTCATTCCTCGTTCATCGTTCCTTGACCATGGTGTAGTCCCCAAGATCCATTATTTTTGTACAAAATTACATACTAATGGCATAAAATTATCGACGAACTTTTTTCGTCGATAGTATAGCAAATTCGTCGCAAGATTATTTACATTCATCTCTCTTGCGACGATATCAAATGATGCTTGGATTCATTTCATATTTGGTTTATCAACTTGAAATCTCAAATTGATACTTTGCAAGCTAGCTAGAAATTCAATCAAATACAAATATRAAACTTGGAATCATTAACATATCTACTAGAACATATGAAAAATAGGGTTTAATATGGTTTCCATGATGAATTGATGGAAGAAAGTGGGTGTGTCACTCAAATTTGAGTCCAGAAACCCTTCCATATAGTTAAGGCATGCCAATATTCTATCCATGACAAATTTCGGTGCATATAGAAACTGTTTGAAAAAATTTCAACGTTGGCCCCATTCACAGGTCCATGTTGTCGGTGTCTAGTCCTTGTGCAATTTTTGTTCCTCATTCATCATTCCTTGACCATGGTGTAGTCCCCAAGATCCGTTATTTTTGTACAAAATTACACACTAATGGCATAAAATTATCGACAAACGTTTTTCTTCGATAGTATAGCAAATTCGTTGCAAGATTATTTACATTCATCTCTCTTGCGACGATATCAAATGATTCTTGGATTAATTTCATATTTGGTTTATCAACTTGAAATCTCAAATTGATACTTTGTAAGCTGCTTGGACATTCATTCAAATACAAATATGAAACTTGGAATCATTAACATATCTACTAAAATATATGAAAAATAGGGTTTAATATGGCTTCCATGATGAATTGATGATGGAAGTAAGTGGGTGTGTCACTAAAATTTGAGTCCAGAATCCCTCCCATATCGTTAAGGCATGCCAATAGTCTATCTATGACAAATTTTGTTGCATACAAAAACTATTTGAAAAAATTTCAATGTTGGCCCCATTCGCAGGTCCATGTTGCCAGTTTCTAGTCCTCTTGCAATTTTCGTTCCTCGTTCATCATTCCTTGACCATGGTGTAGTCCCCAAGATCCATTATTTTTGTACAAAATTACATACTAATGGCATAAAATTATCGACGAACTTTTTTCATCGATAGTATAGCAAATTCGTCGCAAGATTATTTACATTTGTCTTTCTTGTGACGATATCAAATGATACTTGGATTCATTTCATATTTTGTTTATCAACTTGAAATCTCAATTTGATACTTTGCAAGCTAGCTGGACCTTCAGTCAAATACAAATATGAAACTTGGAATCATTAACATATCTACTAGAACATATGAAAAATAGGGTGTAATATGGTTTCCATGATGAATTGATGATGGAAGAAAGTGGGTGTGTCACTCAAATTTGAGTCCAGAAACCCTCCCATATCGTTAAGGCATGCCAATAGTCTATCCATGACAAATTTCGGTGCATACAGAAACTGTTTGAAAAACTTTCAACGTTGGCCCCATTCGTAGGTCCATGTTGCCGGTGTCTAGTCCTCGTGCAATTTTTGTTCCTTGTTCATCATTCCTTGACCATGGTGTAGTCCCCAAGATCCATTATTTTTGTACAAAATTACATACTAATGGCATAAAATTATCGATGAACTTTTTTCGTCAATAGTATAGCAAATTCGTCGCAAGATTATTTACATTCGTCTCTCTTGCGATGATATCAAATGATGCTTGGATTCATTTCATATTTGGTTTATCAACTTGAAATCTCAATTTGATACTTTGCAAGATACCTGGACCTTCAGTCAAATACAAATATTAAACTTGGAATCATTAACATATCTACTAGAACATATGAAAAGTAGGGTTGAATATGGTTTCCATGATGAATTGATGATGGAAGAAAGTGGGTGTGTCACTCATATTTGAGTCCAGAAACCCTCCCATATCGTTAAGGCATCCAAATAGTCTATCCATGACAAATTTCAGTGCATACATAAGTCTTTTGTCTTTTTTCAACGACTATGTAATGAATCTCAATTCTAAGAAGATTCAAATAGGTAACAATATTGATGAAATCTTATACGATCATGATAGTATAAAAATGAAAGAGATTCTCTTGGTTTCAAGAATAATTTATCCTCTAATGAACAAGGCCAACCACATGAAGGTGAAAGCTCACATGGCCCCTCCCCTCCCCCTCACATCACTCTCAATTGATCCCCAAAACCCAATCTATAAAATATAAAATAATCGAAAGCAACGTCCTATTTATAAGATTCATGCATAGAAACTACAAAAACAAAAATTAATGAAGGTACATGAAATTATGTGTTTCTAAATGATATTTTTAGTCTACCACGTACTTTACTATATTGACAACTATTTTCAAGTTTCAAATAATAATTAAACAACATGTAACCTAGGATATAAAAATGTCACATAAAACTTAAAAACATTTAATTAACCCATGACATTAAAAGTAAATTATTTTAAGGGAATAATGCATACAAATTAAAATATTATGTAGTCACATACCTAATCCAACCTCAACATCCGTTATCATCCTTATTCTCTATATTGATCTTCTTCATCGAACTCAACATTTGTATCATCATATGGTTCTGAAACGATGTTGAAAGGATTGATGATATCATCATCATCAATAATGTCATTTTCAAGAATATTTTCATCGACATCATCATCAGGAATTGCAATATTGTCTCCTACGCCTAGATCATGATCTTCTTCGTCTTCTTCATTTTTCGACCCTCCATGATCTTCCGGCTCTGTCTGATATTCTGTCAAATCATCTTCTTGATCTTCAATATCATCTTCTTCCTATAAATGAGTATACTTAATTGGCCTTCCTCTTGGATCATATCTAACAACAAATGACCAATCTCGTTCACCTGGAACATTTGAGTAAAATACCTATTCACATTGTCTTGGAAAAACATATCGATCGTGTCCTCTTTCAAACATCGTTGTTTTAATCATTGGAAATCCGTTGGCATGTTGAATAACATTTCTTTCCTCATCACATTCATGCATTCGTAACCTATACTATTTGACATCGAATAGAACTAGTTTGAAGGAATTAAAGTCACACTCAAGTATATCGTTTAAATACCCATAGTATCTATTTTCATACTCTCAGGGATGTTTGTCACTCCTAGAGCAAACATTAGTAACCCGGAATACTACAATTATCTCACTATTAGAAGTTTTCCTTGTTTCATCCAATTGTTTGATGCGAAATTTATGACCATTGCACCACATAGCCTTGTGGTGTTTCAACTGCAATATGTCAGATATGTAAAAGATGCATTGTCAATTATTAAATTAACATATATTTATATAACTTTGAAAGTATCTGAAAAATACAGTACACATGTAGTCACATTAGTATAATATAAAATAACTGAATAAAATGGGTGAAATTTCTTACCTGTCCATCTTTCAAACCATATGCTAGATCAATTTCCCTCTGCTTAACATTGGCATCTCCGTTACGATGAGCTTCTCTAACGAATTCAGACAGTCATTGCCATGATAACCTACCTCCATTATGTTGTTTACATCTTTCAATCCATACATTCATCCAATCAAGATTGTTTGCAATGTATAAATGCAGTGCATCCCACTCTAGAGCAACTGAATCAAAAAAACATAATTCACCAATATTAAATATTAGTTATAATGTACAATATGAAGGTAATTATAAATATTTATAATTTATGAAATAAATTATATTAATATATTAATGAGTATGATCATATACACAAAAATGAAACTTTATATGTATTATTAATATAAATTTTCACAATTATTAATATATTACCTCTCATTTTTTTCATTCTACCTTTCCCCAACAGATGCTCCTGATCTTCAAATTTTTTGATGGAGTTCACATCCCAAATGCGATCCATTGCATGCATAGTTGGCGCTGCTAATTTAGGAAGATACTGACTAATATACACCATGGATTGAATATATACCATATATCCCTCCACCATAGAACTCTTAGGACGTGCTCTTTGTCTAACCAACACCTTCAATGATTTCAAGTACCTCTCCACCATCCACATTGACCTTGTGTGAACAGGTCAACAAATTTCAATCTCCTCAACTTGGTGTATGAGGTAGTGTTCTTGTGCATTGAAAAATGTAGGAGGTATATATTTTTGCATTTCACACATTAGACAAGGAATTTCTCTCTTCCAATACTTTATATCATCTTCATGGATTTCTTTCAATGAAAACCATCTACATGAGATCGTGACACAAGAAAAAAACATGTTTCAACATAAAATAATATAATATATTACATTACATTACATGTAAAACACGTGTCATTAAGTACAACAATAATTTGAAAGAACATTTTTCTTATAAATCACAACTACGTCTTACCTCATGTATTTTCCAACATCATATATAACTTGTTTGACATTGTTGTCAAAGTCGTTTGGGAGAGATAACAGTAGAACATATTGTAACAACAAAATGAATCGTTATTTGTTTCGACCAAAGTAGACAAGAAAAAAAAATAAAAAGATCTATAAGGCCAATATATATAAATATGTATACCAAAATTATTACCTTAATGAAGGTATGCCAATCATGTGTTTTTACCCTACCAAATTCGCCTTTCTTCATTAAGATATTTTTTATGTTTGAAGCAAAACCCGTGAGAAATTTAATTCTTTGAATGACCTCTTTTACATCATTGTTGTGTTGCTCTGTTAATAACCATGGAAGGTTATTTCGGTCTAGTTCTCCATCTGATCTATTTGAATATCGGATCACACTTCGCATTGCATGATTGTCTTCCTGAATGTCAGTACAAATTTTGACAATTTTGTCTTTGTCCCTCCTACCATCTATCACCATAACGTTTCAGTGAGATTCTTCCCGATATGCATTGTATCAAACAAATGAGCTATTTTTATCTCCTCATAGTAGGGAAACCTCATGAATTGGGCGGGATAATATTTCATTCCTCATGGAAACCCATTATTAATACCTTCACGATGATTGTAGCCTTCATGAAGCATAAAAGAAATCACAAAAATAATTATCAAATACAGTAAAATAAATTCAGTGATTAAAATAAACATTCAAAACATTACATGATCTACGATACATTATGAAATTGAGTACCTTGACAATTTCTATTATATTCCAACCTCCATAGGTGAGGTGTCATTCTTTGTGGTTTTAAACCAGTCTCTTCTTTCCCATTGAAAAGATGTTTTTCAGTATTATGATACCTATGGTTCTTAGGAAGAAGGTGCCTATACTCATCAAACACCATCTTTCCTAAAAATTTTGAATGACGATACTTCATCTTAGGGCCACAAAATGGACATGCAAATTTACCCTTTGTTTGAAGACCTCCAACAAATGGATTAATGTCAATTATACGATGAGATTATTTAAAAAGTAAACATACACCATGATAACATTAAAATATTGTATAGTATTAAAGAGAAATATTAGAATGCTTATACATACCACAAAAATGTGTTAGTCCAGGGGCATCATGAATTGTCCATAAAAGTATTCCATGGAATTTAAATTTCTTCTCCCTGATTGGTTTACATATGTCGTACATTGTGATTCCAACCCATAACTTTAGTAGCTCGTCGATAAGAGGCTCGATATATACATTCATATATTTAACCTGGTACTTACCTAATTGTTTGAAATTACACATAATTACTAAAGGAATGATATCATGTAATATATATAATTAAATAAATAAACAAAAGATATTATGAAAAAATTGAAACAAATTAAAATGTTAAATTCAAAAAATTAATGTAAACAAATACCTGGAACAATCATTGTCAACATTATGTGCTCCCTCTTTATTGACATCCAAGGAAGAATGTTATTTTTGATGAAAAAAAATAAGCCACACTGAGTAAATAGACCTAAGCTCTCTGAATGGATTAACACCATCAACTGCCAATGAAAGCCTAACATTACGAGGTTCATCTTTGAAATCTGCCCATTTTCCCTCAATTTCCCTAAATGCAAAACCATCGGTAGGCATTCAAAGAACACCATCTTCACTTCTATTGCATGCATGGTAATCCATAAATTGTGCTATGCTTTCACACCTGAACAATCGCTGCAAACGTGGAATTATGGGAATATGATGAACCTTTCGAGGCACCCTTTTTGTTACTTGATCGGTTCAATATCTACTGATAAGAAATTGCGGACATTCGGTTTTCGAAGCATGTTGTCCATAATATATAATATGGTCATTAGGACATGCATCTATAGTTTGATAATCCATTCCAATGTCTTTCATAATGGCATGCAAACCTCGATATGTGCGAGGAAAAATATTTGACGATGGTAACAAAAATTCACCTAACAATCTACAACATAACAAACAACTAGTTAATGTAAGAATATTAATCATAAAAAATGCATTCTTATTTTACACATTAATTAACACTAAAAACAAATATAAAAAAATCAGCATTTATGTACAGTATGAGATGAAACATATTACATACCTTAGTATCTGTGTCATACAAGTGTTCGACAAATTATTCATAACCTTTAAGTTCACCAACAACAATGTAGCGGAGAGAAGATTTGCTCTTGATCCTTCATAAAGTTGTTTATTTTCCTTTTCTAATAGAGGTTCATCATAAATACCAACATTTTCCCCATCCTCATCTGGCTGCGAAAACAAATCTTGGATCATTTGATTTGTCCCATCATCTTCTTCCATGGGATCATTAACTTGATTTGTCCCATCATCTTCTTCCATGTCATCCTCATTGGTTGGTCATGATGATGTTCCTCATCTTGTACAACATCATTTCTACTAATACTTGATGAAATATTCTACGGAAAGTTAGAGGGAAACTCTAACTTTATAATTACAAACAATCATGCAAAATTAGTGTATACTATAACAAACATTCAAACAATATATATACATATATATAATTTTATATAAAATTGACAAAATAAAAAAAGATAATGAATACATAGCTTTACCATGGGACGATATTCATTCGATCCGCCATCAATGTGACCATATTTCCTACAATGTTTTGTAGCTATTGCTATTAAAATTCTTACGGGACGTCTGAGGCAACATTTTTTACAAGGGAAATAACATTTACCATCACCCTTTTCACCCGCTTTACTTTTTTCCCCACCTCTAACAACATTCTGCGACATTTTTCTGCACAAAAATACCCTTTCGGAACCGTCGTCGTTATAGCAAGATTGTCGCAACATATTTAAATCGTCAAATATTTATAGGCAAATTTTAGGTCACTATCGTCACCATTGCGATGATAGTGACCTAAAAATATATTTTTTTTTCCACCTATTTATTTTAGGTCATTTTCAACGGTAAAGTTTGACTGAATTATTATGGTCAACATTCGTCGATTATGCGAAGGAAAATCTATGGTCATCACTTATGCGATGAACATTGACCATTATAATTCAGTCAAACTGTAGGTGTCAAGATTGCGACAAACACGGGGTAGATTTAGAAAAAAAGAACTATTTCTCTTGCATGTTGCAACGAAAGAGTACTTTCATCACAAGTGGTCATCGCAAATTTTTCAATATGTAGTAGTGTTCGTGCGTTGGTTAGCGGACTAACGGATTCACATCTGTGGTCGTGCTTCTACATTATTCCATAGTTATCCACTTTCTCGATTGCGGGTGTTGGGTTGGCAGGTTGAAGATTTCTCCCTTGGCTTTCAAGGGTCCATGATATACAGATTGGCCATGGTGCCCCGTTCTCATGCCCTATTTACTGTTAAACATTTCTCTAGTTAAAAAAATCAGATTCATACATTTTTACGGTTATTTAGTGCTTCTGATGGACAATATACAATTCATATTGTTGTCTAGTCCTGATATTTATCTGCACATGCTTGCATCAGAAAAAGTTGGACTAGTGACATGGGGATGAGCAGTCAATCATCCCAGACATCAACAGATCAACAAGGCCAAAGGTAAATATGCATACGCTCTGCTCTTACTATGTTTACTAAACAAATATCTTGAGGTATATATTCATCTATGGCATGGAAGATATGTTGATGTCATATTCAATACATGGTTTTCAACTCGCAATAAGTATCAACAAGTACAAGCGAGACATCGAACATGTTGCATGTTCCACAGACTAAGAGGTGTGGTTTTGAAACTCTGGCTCCATAGTTCATCAAAGTTATGCGTGTACTTGTATATTTATTCCAGTGAAAGAAGAATACACACAAAAAAATAAAAAACACGCTACCATTCACTTTAGTTTTCCTGTTCAAAAAATTTCATCAGGTCTAGAGTTGTGGCATCCAAAGTACTGTCAATAGAGGGCTTGAATATCCGTTGAATTGGACAAGTGTTCGTTGGGGACATAATGGATGTATATAGCACCTACTTGGACAAGGAAAGAAAAATTAGATCCATTATGCGTGCTGACATGACAGACAAGGAGGCCATGATGACAATGACAATGATTGTTCCTCCACAACTTGTCCAGAAACATGCATAAAAGATATTTCCGCATAATGGGATATCCATTGCAAATTTTAATTTATTGCCCAAAACAATATATGACCATGGTGATTGCGATCGAATTATTTCGCTCAATGAAACAAGCATTGTGGAAGAAATTCCCGTTCAGAATATCATTTCGTCCTGGACTCGACTATCAGCGAGCTTGCACAGAGAACTGATATTTACCCAATCAAAACGATTGAGGAAGTTGTCAAATTGGCCAGAAAATTTGGCTCGCAAGACATTCTCCATATAAAGGATGGAGAGTCAGACAGCGACAAGGCAATGGTACCAATTTTCATATTCAGTTTTTTCCTTTACTTTCGCTTGTTCATGTATCTCAGATAAGTTACACAAATATTGCACTGTTCCATGTTGCAGCTACAATTGTTAGATACGTATTCAGATTTGTGTTCATCAATGGAACAACAATTTCATAAAGGGAAGATTCCACTTATGCTGTTAAAAAATATAACAAAGAAGAGGGATGTTAGAGAAAGGATCTTTCAGACAACCCAAGCAATGCTTGTGACAGAGTTGTGAGCAGATACAGTAGAGGATCTGAAGAAACTAGGTAGCTCTACAACTGTTGTGCGTATACATCCACAAAATTATCCTCACTTTGCTTATAGAAATAGCCTTCAACAATTTTTTGTGCCTGTTTACCTTTTCTTTTTTTTTAAAGGGGAGGGGGGGGTGCAGTTGTGTATTATATTGTTCAATGTATTAATTCCTATTCTCGCGTTCCCAGGTTAAAGGTGTTTTAGTTGCAGCCAATGTGTACTCGACCCCCTTTGAACCTATATGTGCAACATGCAACTCCGTTGCTTCTACCGCCGCTTTGATAAGTGATGATACAATTGATTTTCTGTGATGTAGTGAAAAATGTCCATATATATATGGACATTGCTTCAATTATGTTATCCGAACCGTGGGAAACACAACCGTGCATTGTATAGTTAGGTAGCCTCTGTTGCAAAATGTGCTTCCTAAGTTGGTAGAGTTGTCGTATGAAACGTATCTACAGAACAAGGCAAGAAGTGTCTAGATGCTGCGGGAGCTTCAGATACATAGAAAATTCATCTTAAATGAGGACAATGCAATTTTTCATATCGGATGATATATCAAACTTTGGCAGGAAACAAAAATACCTCACGTGACTCTGTAATATTTGTTCAGGATCCAGATGAATGTTCGTTGGACTTGGCTAGTTGGGATTGCACGTGCATAAGATTAGCATGGCAACAAACCCCATATATCCCATGGCCCTAGTTATTTTCTACTCGGAACATATACCAAATGCAAGAGAAAACGAATGCGGCGACATCTTTTCTTTGTATATCAAATTGTTTCGTGCAAAGGTCGATGGGTTATGCTCTATGAAACCTTCTAGGAACTTGCTTGTGGCCTATTTGAAGTTTGGTTGGTTCTTGGTTATGTGATTTGTTTGTCAATTTGTATACCACGGAACTCCAATTGTTCTTTGGAGGACACAGAACAATATAACTAAATTTTTTAGCCAGTTGGCCCTCAGATCCACCTGATAATTTCTATGGCGATGTGATGCAAATGTACTATGTGGCTTGTTTTAGCAGATTTCCTTGATCGATGAACTTGGTCAAATTATTGTTCTGGAATAATTTGAAATCAATGAATATATAGTGTGCAAAATGCAATTGTGCTATCATATCAACAAAAGGCCCTTAAAATTCAAATTGGTCGTTGTTTTGGCATTTTTTCTTATTCGATGAACATGGTAAAATTAATGTCTTGGAATAATTTGAAATCAACGAATATATACTGTGCTGAGTGCAATTGTGCTATCATATAAACAAGAGGCCCTTCAAATTCAAATTGGTCCTTGTTATGCTTGTGGTGATAGAATTAAAAAAAAATAATCTTTTGTTTCCTTCATTTTTTTTTTTAAATAAGCGATTTAACATCCTTTAATAATTTAATGTAATTCACTTGCACAATATCAATATTTAATATTAATAATTTAGTATTTGAAAATAATGTTTTTAGATAAAGTTAGATAGGATGACCATCCCTAAACAATTGCAACCTTGAACCTGCCAGTCGTGGAGTCCTATCGATTTCTATTTTGGAGGACACAGAACAATAAAAGTGCAATGTTGAGCCAAGAAACCCACAAGCCTACTTGTCAATTTGTATATCGCAGAAGTCTAGGTGCTATTTGTAGGACACAGAACAAAAGAGGCTCAATTTTCAGCCCACCAGGCTGAGAACCTGCGATCCAAAAAGTGCCTAAGTATGGAATGAGGGATCCACATATGCTGTATAAAATATCATGTTCATACCTTCTAAAAGAACATGTTTACTATGTATTGCTCGTTAGTCGAAATTTTTTTATATCAGTCGCCTGACCAGATTGTGCAAACTTTCTCGTCTAATTAAATTCTGCAATATCAAAATTTAATATTAATAGTTTAGTATTGAAAATAATGTTTTTAGATATTTTATATAGTTGATAGGGACTACCATCTGTAAACAATGGAAAACTTGAACCCACCAACCCTCAAGTCCATGTGTCAATATGTATATCACGGAACTCCGAGTGCTATTTGGAGGACACAGAACAATAAAAGTGCAATGTTGAGCCAGCCAGCTCGCAAGTCCTCTTGTCAATTTTTATATCATGGAATTGTGGGTGCTATTTGTAGAGTGCGAAACAATAGAGGCCCAATTTTCAGCCTGCCAACCCGAGAGCCCCCGATCCAAAAAAGTGGCTAAATATGGAATGGCGGATTCGTACATGATCTATAAAAATTTCATGTCCATAGTTTATAAGAGTACATACTTAGTATGTATTACTCATTTTTCGAAAAACTTGTAGGTGCGGAAGCTGGCAGATTCAGGACTTCAGATTTCAGTTACTTTTATATCACCAACCCGACCGACTGCTTCCCCATTTGATATTGTAATAAATGAATATAAACTGGCCCAAGTCCAATTGTGCTATGCCATGAATACGAGTCCCTTAAAATTCAAATAGTTGGCAAGTCTTCTTGTCAATTTGTATATCGCAGAAATGTGGGTGCTATTTGTAGGGCATAGAACAACAGAGGGCCTATTTTGAACCTGCCAGCCTGAGAACCCACCAGCCCGAGTGTTGCTTGAATGACACAGAACAATAGAAATGCAATGTTGAACAAGCTAGCCCACAAGACCTCCTGTCAATTTGTATATCGCGAAACGCTTGGGTGCTATTTGTAGCTAATAGAACAATAGAGGCCCAGTTTTGAGCCTACCAGCCCGAGTACCTACGATCCAAAGATTGGCTTAAGTATGGAATACAGGAACAATACATGGTCTATAAAATCTCATGTTCGTACTTTATAAAAACATATTTTATGTATTTCTCATTTTTTACGGAAAATTTCTTGGTAAGGAATTTGGCAGATTCACGTATTTAGATTTCACATACTTTTATATCACCAGCTCGACCGAGCAACTGCTTCCCTGTTTCATATTGTACAGACCTCCTTCTCTAATTAAATTGTACATTATCAATATTTTATATTAATAATTTAGTATTCAAAATAATGTCTTTAGACAATGTCCAATAGTTAATAGGGATTACCATCCATAGACAATGGAAAACTTGAACCTGCCAACCCTTAAGTCCATCTGTCAATATGTATATCGCAGAACTCTGAGTGCTATTTGGACGACGTGGAACAATGGAAGTGCAATATTGAACTAGCCAGCCCGCAGGTCCTCTTGTCAATTTGTATATCGCAGAATTGTGGGTGCTATTTTTAGAGTGTGGAACAATAGAGGCCTAATTTTCAGCCCCCCAGCCCGAGAGCCCCCGATCCAAAAAAGTGGCTAAATATGGAATTAATACGGGATTGCTACGGGACAATAAAAGTGCAATGTTTATTCAGCCATCCCGCAAGTCCGCATGTCAATTTGTATATCGCGGAATTCTGGGTTCTAGTTGTAGGACACAGAACAATAGAAGCTCAATTTTTAGCCCGTCAGGCCGAGAACCTGTGATCCAAAAAGTGCCTAAGTATGGAATGAGAGATCCGCATATGCTCTATAAAATATCATGTCCATACTTTATAAAAGTACATGTTTACAATGTATTGCTTGTTTTTCAGAATACTTTTATATCACTCGCTCGACCAGATTCTACAAACTTTCTCGTCTAATTAAAATCTGCAATATCAATATTTAATATTAATAATTTACCTCAAGTCCATCTGTCAATCTGTATATCGCGGAACTTTGAGTGATATTTGGAGGACACAAAACAATGAAAGTGCAATGTTGAGCCAGCCAGCCCGCAGGTCCGCTTGTCAATTTGTATATTGTGGAATTGTGGGTGCTATTTGTAGTGCGTGGAAAAATAGAGGCCCAATTTTCAGCCCGCCAGCTCGAGAGCCCCCGATCCAAAAAAGTGGCTAAATATTGAATTAATATGAAATCGCTATGGGAAAATAAAAGTGCATAGTTGAGAGAACAAACCCGCAAGTCCGCCTGTCAATTTGTATATCATGGAAGTCTGGGTGCTATTTGTAGGACACAAAACATTAGAAGTTCAATTTTCATCCCGCTAGGCCAAGAACCCGCGATCCAAAAAGTTCCTAAGTATGGAATGAGGGATTTGCATATGCTCTATAAAATATCATGTCATTACTTTATAAAGTACATGTTTACTATGTATTGCTTGTTTGTCAAAAAACTTTTATATCACTTGCCCGACCAGATTATACAAACTTTGTCATCTAATTAAATTATGTAATATTAATAATTTAGAATTGAAAATAATGTTTTTAGATATGTTAGATAGTTGATAGGGATTTCCATCTGTAAACAATGGAAAACTTGATGATGCATACCGCCACCTCTGCCTTGGCAGAGGCTCTACATGACCTCCCTGTCTAAAGGATCATTCACTCTATTTCATGAGTTGAAGCAACTCTTTCGATTCCCACTAGAATCTCAGTCAAAATCGATCCACAGGTCCTTCGAGAACTCCCCTGTGCGAACAACACTAGGCATGAGCTCCTACTTTCCCAAGCGACCATAGCGTTGTGACCCAGTCCCAATTCCAAAGGCACTTGTCGCAATCTCACGATCTCGCGATTTTGCGAGTCGAAGCTCTCGACTCCTCCTTCTCAATCCTGCGATACCCGAGATCACAAAATGGTTATGGCTCCATTCTGTTAGCTCCTTCTGAGCGTGACCACTGGCTAGGATTAGCTGCTAGCACCTCTCGCTACTCTCAGCTTCATGAGTTTCGGCACCCAACCTTGGCACCTTCCCTTCACGAACCCCAGAGAAGTGATAATGAATTTTCTTCTCGTGTTCTCGCTACTCGCAACTTCGCGAGTCAAGGGATTGAGCTCATGTACTCTTATCTCACAAAATCTTGAGACACGAGAAGTCAATGGGGTGTTGATTCCTTCCAACAGGTGACGTGTGTCCACCTGTCTATTTTCTCGGGCCCACTTTGTGGTTCTACTACGTGTCCCTCGTGCCTCGGCTCTCGGCACTTCACGAATTCTGATGTCGAAAGCAACTCCTTTGGACCTCTGAACCCCCGAATGCACAAAAATGCGATGGGGTTCCCAATTCAACGGTCCTCCCATGACCTATATCTGACGGCTATCCTCGCTTCTCGCTATTTCGCGACTTCGCAACTTAGAGTGCCCAACTCTCGGGCTCTCACCCTACGAACCTCCGAGTTCGCGAGATCCTTGGATCTTTGCCACCTATCCTCTTCAAAAGGGACAGTCCCAATTCTCTCACAACTTCGCCACTTGCAATGTTGAAGAACTTCCCTTTTTGACCTCCAATGTCCGAATCCTCGATATGGGTGATCTCGTGACACTTGTCCTCCTCCGGATGGACCGCTCAGATTCTTTCACGAAGTCAGGACTTGTGAGCCCCTGTGACACAATCTTATCAACTTGAATCCCTGGTAGCCGAAATACCGATGGGTCCCCTAATCTCCACCACGTGTCTCAATGAACGAACGACCTAGATCAATTTCGGGAATTCGCCAGGTGTGAAGTCAAGATGCTCACCTCCGTGAGACCTGATGCCCAAATCTCTGAAATGGATGATTCCGCGACACATGTACTCCCGCAGACGGATGGATTAGATTTTATTTTCCCTTTCGGGACTTCGGATGTCGAATTCCCAGACTCTTGTCCTCCGAACCCCCGAACTCCTAAACGTCGATATCCCGATACAAGCTCCTTCGGGACTTTCGCTCTGCTTACGAGGGTTTAACCCCCGTGCATCTCCTATCAGATCTAGCAACTGACAGTTGTTTACACCGAGATCTGACGACTCAGACCATCTCTCCTGTGCACTCTTCCTGTACTGCCTCCTGGATGCGAAAACCTTCAACGGCCCAAATATTCTCGACTTAATCTGATGACATTTGTTTCCCCTGCTGAGCTTCGGTGCTTTCTTCCCAGACTTGGAAGAATTTTTTCGAATATCCAAAGGTTTCAACCTTTGTCTTCTTTCCTCTGCGATCTCTTCTACTTGAGTCCTCGCCTGCGCTCTCAATGACGTTGTTCCTCCTGAGATTTACTCCCGAATCCTCAAGGGATTTCACAACTTCTGCACTCCTTGCAGAGTCTTCACGCACACAAAGTGTTATCCCTTCTGAGCTTTCCTACTCCTCAGACCTTAAGGAAATAAATACTTCTTCCTTTCTCCTGCAGATGGAGAATTTGGATGCCCTCCTGGCTATCCGCTTCTCAAGCAACCTCTTGGTGAATGTTTCAGAGTGTTCAACAACCCTGTGAAGATCCCTTAGTGGATTCTTCCTTCAACTATAGAACTCAAAAAGTTCTCTTCCTGTGCCTGTCTACACATCTACTCAATGCCCACCTGGTAGAGTATCAAGAATCCTCAATGATTCTTGCCTCTATCTAAACTCACAACAGAGTTCTTCCTCTATGTACCCCTTGCATTGGCTCAATGCCCACCTGGCAGAGCTTTACAGAACTCCTCAGAGCTTATGTATTCTCCTATGCACTCCCTTGCACTTGCTCAATGCCCACTTGGTAGAGATTTACAGAACTCCCCAGAGCTTCTGTCTACAAACTTTGTTCTCCACAGCCTTGCCTCCTGAAGTGTTCAACAACCTCAAAGGTCTTCTTCTGAATTGTTGATTTCAATTTCTGTGCCCACCTGGCATGTCTTTGTCTATCTCTGCAGAGTTTAGAAGTGCAACTATGCACTGGTATTCAGAGACCGTAGTACTCTGTCACGCCCTCCTGGCATGAAACCATAAAGAACCTTTCAATCCTGAAATCAAAACAACTCCCTACAAATGTCTAGCATACATCTACAACATAAATTGAACACACATAGACATTCATTCAACACAGGAAATAGGCAGGAAAAACTGCTATGTCTTATATTAATCAAAATCTCTCTTTACAAAGGTGTTCTGAGTGTAGACTGTAACAAGGTCTCAGCTCCTTTTCTTCTTCTCTCTACTTGCAGACTCTCTACTATGAGATACAATTACAATATCCAAGATATTTTACATGAGGGGGTTCTTTGAGCTCTTCCCTCCAATCCACCTACCCTATTCAATTACATTGAATGGGCTGTCTAGTCCACAAATCGGATCTAGATCTCAGCCTTCAAAGCATTAAAGGCCTACCTACTTCTACGCCCGTGCAAAGCACGGCTCCACAGCTCAACAGCCTAAACATTTAAATTACATTCAAATTCAAAATGGAAGACGAGGGTTGCGCCTCTCTTCAGATTTGAATGCATGTGCTAACATGGCTGGATGACGTGGAGAGATTCTCCTGCATCATACTCCTCAGCTGTAAAATTCATGAGCTCCTGCTCATGAGCTTCCTCTCTCAGATTTGGAAATCCTCCTGGATCCCAAACAAATTTTTGGAGCTGTTCATCTGCTCCATCTTCTTGTTGTTGGTGCTGCTTCTGTGCTGCTGCTGCTACTTCTTTTCTTTTTCTCAACTTCTCCTTGCTGACAATTTCTGCTGACCTAATCATCAGCTCTCTGATCATCTCGATCACTTCATCCAACTGCTCCACTGTCTGGCCCTGTTCATGCAGTCTCTTTAGCTGCAAAAATTTTCTGCAATTGGGTAGATCACTGTGATCTCCCATGCCTTCTTCATCTGCTTCCACTTCACCTATTGGATGTGCATGCCCTGCACTATCACCCTTTTCTCCAGGGCTTCAATCCGTTCATACAGATCAGCCAAACTAATGACATCTGCTTCTTCTTCTTCTTCTTCTGCAAACTCCCATGTTGCAGTCCTTTCAACTACCTGGCTGAAAGTATTGAGCCATTCCTTGGAATGCTCATCTTCTCCTTCTGCTTGGGAAGTCTCAAATACCTACTCCAATTCTTCTTCCCTGACAGTCTCATCTATCTGTCCTTCTCTTACTATTGTTTCTTCATCTGCAACACAGACTTTGGCCTTCTCTAGGCTAGGTGGTAGGAATACTTGAATTCCCCCAATCATTAGAAGATTAGCCTAATCTTCCTCTTCTGTCAGTTGCATCTGCTGATCCACTCTCACCTTTGAGTTTGTGAGACCCTCAGATAGTCTCATTTGCTCATCCCTGACCACCTGGCAATATGGGATTTCCCTGTTGCCCTCCTGGCAGACTATGAGATCAAATGATCCCACCTTTATCATTACCTGAGGCTGAATTGAACTCACCTCCGAGTCCATGAGACTTTCAGACAGTCCCATCTCTATCCCCATGCCCACCTGGAAAATTGGAAACTTTCTGTTGCCCTCCTGGCAGTCCATGAGATCCCACAACGATCTCGATCCATTGCCCACCTGGAAAATTGGAATTTCCTCTTTGTCCTCTTGGTAGATCTTGAGATCTTCATCCGATCCCATTTCATCCTCAGCATAGCTAAGATTTCTCTTAGTCTCTGGCTCACATACCTAAACCCTTTTTTCTAGTTTGTTGAGGTTTTCAACATGCCTCAACCACCTTCTCAATAGTCTACATGGTCTTATGACCATCAGCTGCTTGACTGGCCATTTTACCTTCGGCTTCCCCATGGGGCATTCATACACCCATCTTGACCTTGTATTTTGCTACATCTCCAATGCAAGTTCATCCATCCTCGCATTCATCTCAGCGAGTTCTTCATCCCATTCAGCTTCACTCATCAGCTCTAGGTCTTTCCTTCCAGCGTATCTTCGGCCTTCAGTAGCCATATCGCTGTCTCCATCTGCTCTCCTGGAAAACCTACTATTGTCACCCTAAAATCTTGAGTGTTCCCAGCTTCATTTACAGTCCTCCTGACTGTCTGTGGACTGTTGCCTACCTGCAAACAATCCTTACAGAGTTTCAACACTCTGTCTCCTTCTGTCTTCTGCTTCTCTATCTGAAATCTATAGACAAAGTTCTCACTCTGAAACCACACTGATGCAGACCACCACCTCTGCCTCGGTAGAGGCTCTGCACGACCTCCTAATCTAAAGGATCGTTCACTCTATTTCATGAGCCGAAGCGACTCTTTTGATTCCTACTGGAATCTCAGTCAAAATCGATCCACAGGTCCTTCAGGAACTCCCCTGTGCGAACAACACTAGGCACAAGATCCTACTTTCCCAAGAGACCACAGTGCTGTGACCAAGGCCCAATTCCAAAGGCACTTATCGCAATCTCGCAAGTTCGAGAGTCAAAGCTCTCGACTCCTCCTTCTCAATCCTGCGATACCCGAGATTGCAAAATGGTTATGGATTCATTTTGTCAACTCCTTCTGAGCGTGACCACCGGCTAGGCTTAATTGCTAGCACCTCTCGCTACTCGCAACTTCACAAGTTTCGACACCCAACCTTGGCACCTTCCCTTTACAAATCCCTGAGAAGCGATAATGACTTTTCTTCTCATGTTCTCTCTACTCGCAACTTCATGAGTTAAGGGGTTGAGCTCACATACTCTTATCTCACGAAATCCCGAGATGCGAGAAGTCAACAACGTGTTGATTCCTTCCAACATGTGACATTTGTCCACCTATCTATTTTCTCGGGCCCACTTTGTGGTTCTTCCACCTGTCCCTCGTGCCTTGGCTCTCGGCACTTCATGACTTCTGATGTCGAAAGCAACTCCTTTCGACCTCTGAACCCCCGAATGCATGAAAATGCAATGGGGTTCCCAATCCAACGGTCCTCCCATGACCTGGATCTGATGGCTATCCTTGCTCCTTTCTATTTCATGACTTCGCAACATAGAGCGCCCAACTCTCGGGCTCTCACCCTGTGAACCTCCGAGTTCGCGAGATCCTTGGATCTCTGCCACCTGTACTCTTCAAAAGGGACGGTCCCGATTCTCTTGTGACTTCACCACTCGCGATGTTGAAGAAATTCTCTTTCTGACCTCCGATGTCCGAATCCCCAATATGGGTGATCTCGCGACACCTGTCCTCCTCCGGATGGACCGCTCATATTCTTTCGTGAAGTCGGGACTTGTGACCCCTTGTGACACAATCTTATCAACTCGAAACCTCGGTAGCCGAAATATCAATGGGTCCCCTGATCTCTGCCACGTGTCTCAATGAACGGATGGCCCAGATCAATTTCAGGACTTTTCCAGGTGCGAAGTCAAGATGCTCACCTCTGTGAGTCCCGATGCTCGAATCTCTGAAATGGATGATTTTGCGACACGCGTCCTCCCACAAACGTACGGCTTAGATTTTATTCACCCTTTCGGGACTTCGGATGTCAAATGCTTGGACTGTCGTCCTCTGGACCCCCAAACTCCCGAACGTCGATATCTCGATACGAGCTCCTTCAGGACTTTCACTCTGCTTACAAGGGTTTAACCCCTGTGCATCTCCTGTCAGATCTAGTGGCTAACGGTTGTTTAGACTGAGATCTGATGGCTCAGACCATCTCTCCTACGCGCTCTTCCTATACTACCTCCTGGACGCAAAAAACCTTCAACGGTCCAGATCTTCCCGGTTTAATCTGATGGCAGTTGTTGCCCCAGCTGAGCTTCAACACTTTCTTCCCAGAATTGGAGGAATTTTCCCGAATATCCAAAGGTTTCGACCTTTGTATTCTTTCCTCTGCGAGCTCTTCTACTTGAGTCCTCTCCTGTTCTCTCAACGACGCTGTTCCTCCTGAGCTTTATTCCTGAATCCTCAAGGGATTTCATGACTTCTACACTCCTTGCAGAGTCTTCATGCACATAAAGTGTTATCCCTTCTGAGCTTTCCTACTCCTCAGGCCTTAAGGAAATAAATCCTTCTTCCTTTCTCCTACAGATGGAGAATTTGGATGCCCTCCTGGCTATCTGCTGCTCAAGCAACCTCTTGCTGAATGTTTCAGGGTGTTCAAAAACCCTATGAAGATCCCTCAGTGGATTCTTCCTTCAACTATAGAACTCAAAGAGTTATCTTTCTGTGCCTTTCTACACATCTACTCAATGCCCACCTGGCAGAGTATCAAGAATCGTCAATGATTATTGCTTCTATGTGAACTCACAACAGAGTTCTTCCTTTGTGCACCCCTTGCACTGGATCAATGCCCACCTGCCAGAGCTTTATAGAAATCCTTAGAGCTTCTATCTTGTCCTGTGCACTCCCTTGCACTTGCTCAATGCCCACTTGGCAAAGCTTTACAGAACTCCTCAGAGCTTCTGTTTGCAAACTGTGTTCTCCACAGCCTTGCCTCCTGAGGTGTTCAACAACCTCAAAGGTCTTCTTCTGAATTGTTGATTTCAATTTCTGTGCCCACCTAACATGTCTTTGTTTGAATCCGCAGAGTTTAGAAGTGCAACTATGTACTGGTATTCAGGGACCGCAGTACTCTGTCACGCCCTCCTGGCATGAAACCACAAAGAACCTCTCAATCCTGAAATCAAAACAACTCCCTGCAAATGTCTAGCATACATCAACAACATAAATTGAACACACACAGACATTCATTCAACACAAGAAACAGGCAGGAAAAACTGCTCTGGTTTATATTAATCAAAATGTCTCTTTACAAAGGTGTCTAGAGCACGGACTGTAACAAGGTCTCGGCTCCTTTTCTTCTTCTCTCTACTCACAGACTCTCCACTATGAGATTTAGTTACAATCTCCAAGATATTTTACATGAGGGGGCTCTTTGAGCTCTTCCCTCCAATCTACCTACCCTATTCAATTACATTGAATGGGTTGTCTAGTCCACAAATCAGATCTAGATCTCAGCCTTCAAAGAATTAAAGGCCTACCTACTTCTATGCTTGTGCAAAGCATGGATCCACGACTCAATAGCCTAAACATTTAAATTACATTCAAATTCAAAATGGAAGACGAGGGTTGCGCCTCTCTTCAGCTTTGAATGCATGCGCTGACGTGGCTGGTTGGCTGGCTGGCTGACGTGGAGAGATGCTCCTACATCATTGAACCCACTAGCCCTCGAGTCCATTTGTCAATTTGTATATCACAAAAAATTGAGTGCTATTTGGAGGACACAGAACAATGAAAGTGTAATGTTGAGCCAGCCAGCCCGCACGTCTGCTTGTCAATTTGTATATCGCAGAATTTTGGTTGCTATTTGTAGAGCGCGAAACAATAGAGGCCCAATTTTCAGCCCGAGAGCCCCCGATCCAAAAAAGTGGCTAAATATGGAATGGCGGATCCTTACATGATCTATAAAAATTTCATGTCCATAGTTTAGAAGAGTACATAGCTAGTATGTATTAATCATTTTTTGGAAAACTTGTAGGTGCGGAAGTTGGAGGATTCACGACTTCATATTTTAGTTACTTTTGTATCACCAGCCTGACCAACTGCTTCCCCGTTTCATATTGTAATAAACAGATATAAAATAGCCCAAGTCCAATTGTGCTATGACATGAATACGAGTCCCTTAAAATTCAAATAGCTGGCAAGTCTGCTTGTGAATTTGTATATGGTGGAAATTTGGGTGCTATTTGTAGGGCACGGAACAACATAGGGCCAATTTCGAACCTGCCAACCTGAGTGTTGTTTGAACGACATGGAACAATAGAAATGCAATGTTGAACAAGCCAGCCCACAAGAACACCTATCAATTTGTATATCGCAGAACTCTTCAGTGTTATTTGTAGCTAACATAACAATATCAATATTTTATATTAATAATTTAAAATTTCTTTAGATAATGTCCAATAGTTAATAGGGATTAGCATCCATTGAGATACAAATTAACGGCCGATATCTGTCACTGAGATGCAATATGACCATCAGCCCTTCACGTCTCCTAGGTATATCTTCTGTCATTTTTCTTTTGTAACCCGCTCGACTACTTTCCATACTTAGGTATTTCTTGGAATCGGTTTCACCATCACCGCTGCCTTCATACTTGTTTCCAGATATGCAATAATTAATCTTTAATGCTAGTATTCATCCTATAGGAAATGTTAAGATTGTCATTAATGTCCAGAAATATGGAGAAGATTTGTCATTACTACGAATTAAACTAAGATTTGCGCACAAGTATGTTATCCTTTCCAAGTATTCATTTCAAAGACGATGCAATCTTTTTTTTTTGTGCTCCGGTGGGTTGGCGCTTATAAGAAATTTCTAATTCTTAATCTCTCTTCACCATCACCACCACCTTCGCACTTTTTTCTAATTGTGCAATTAGTGAGCTGTGATGGTGACAACTCATTTTGCATGAACCCTGGAGCTTGTCATTGATCAATGAAAGGCCCGAGGAGATATTCCATTGATATGCATTAAACCATAATTTACCAAGGGTTATATTATCCCTCCCCATTTTTCATTTCAAACATCGTCTCGAGCAAACAAAAACTCTTAATAACTTTTGGAAGTAGTTATGTCTAGACACAGTAAACACATTGGGCCATAATGGCCAGAGGTTCCATGATTCTAGTTCATATTCTTACTATTCATCTCCCTCCGCCCAGGAGAAAAAAAGGAGATTGTCCCTTGGTAAACCGAGAGATATAATTCAAGCCAAAGAATTCCAAGGAAAACCTGCTTGTTCAGAGAACCTGCCCAGTTGCATTCATGGTTTTCACAGAAGTTGATGTCATGAATTCTGAGTCGGAAGAAGATGATCTGATGGGTGATGATACGACAATGGATGATGGCAATGCAGAGAATATTCCCACTTCTGCACCCAAATTGAAATCAACCATAATGGACAGAACTTCCCGGCTCAGTGATGGCAGTCCTAACAACACCAAAAGGATTTTTAGAAAAGAAATCGACGATTAACACAATATCCACTTTGTAGCGCAAAAGTAGGAATTCCAGAGTTCCAAATTAGTCTGTTCTGGGCGGAAGAGTTTCACTGTAAATAAATGATATGTTGATGCTCCCAGAGATATATTTCAAGACAAAAAATTATTGATTAACATCTTCAGGAATTAGGTCCAAAACTCTCACTGTTGCAAGGGGTTTTTCTACTAGTCATCTTCTTTTGCCCAGAATGGACTAATTTGGCCCTCTGGAATTGCATGTGCAACTTGTGCTCCTGAATTTTTTTGGACCATGCAGAGGCGGTTTCAACTAAGGGCTATTCCATTTTCCCTGCAACGTTTTTTGTCTTCTTCCTCACGAGAAGCTTCTGAAAACTATCATTTTTAGTACAGGATGATTCATCGAGGATAAAATTGCAAGGATCTTGCATACTACGAATATCATGCATGTGTTTGTCACATATACGTTCAATGTTTTGGCATGAAGAACTGGGTCCAATTTCTAAGGATAGATGTACAATTCTCGTTGTTTTTATTATTTTCTTAAATGGATTTTCTATTAAAAAATATTTGCCTTCGAATCTTCATTGTTGCTTATTTTCTAGATTTAACGCATGTTCTCATTGGCATGGTTCGATGCTCTCGTACTTCTTCGATATTGTGTTTACTTACGTTATTTTTTCTAATATGGAACATCTAACAATTATATGACAATGTATTGTGTCAATCCACTAGCCTTTTATGTAAACAAAAAATGGATTACACAGTTTCAAACCAACGTTCAATTCTATTCGTAATGTAAATAGAACATAGCAATACCAATGTACAATGTTGCAACAAAATCGTTATTCTTGTTTCTAGACATAAAATTATTAAGTTTTAATGCTAACAACCCATAATGCAAGAAGTTTAATACTTGAGTTACTATGTTGCAGTCATGGAAGAATGTATCAAGAACATAGTTACACCCACACGTTCCAATAAAATCTAATCTTCAACAAAGCATTTGCTGGAAATTAGTAGAAGATTAAGTTTAGTAGTTAAGTTAATATGTTACAGTCATGGAAGAATGTATGAAGAACATACTTACACACACACACATGTTGCAATATAATCTAATCTTCAACAATGCATTTGCTGACAATTGGTAGAAAATGATGCTTTTGCAATGATGGGGATTCTTTGAAACCAATTTGTGCTTACGAAAACTACCTTTCACCTTTCTATTTTTCCACTCTTTTATTCCCTCTAGTTTCTTTTTCTGGTTACTTAATCATTTTTTTCCTGAAAATGCCTTGTTGCGCAGCTTGGCGGGTTCACCCGTTTCCAATGACCGCTTCCCCTTTCTTTAAATCGACCCTCTATTGTTTCGTGTCCTACAACTGGCACCCAAAGTTCCACGATATACAAATTGACAGGCGGAGTTGTGCGTTGATTGGGTCAACATTGCACTTCTACTTTTCTCTGACCTCCAAACAACATTTGGAGCTCCGCGATATACAAATTGGCAGATGGTCTCCAGGGTTGGTGGGCTCAAGTTTTCCTTTCTTTATGGATGAAAAGGTGCTAAAACGAGCCATCCCACATTTGCAACACATAAGATATATTAAAGGGAAAAGCAATTCCTCTATAGTTATGTGTCCTGCAAACAACACCCACAGTTTCGCACTATACAAATTGATAGTCGGCAATGATATACAAATTTGCAACTGGCCTTAGATCATACCCTCTTTCATATTACGGTCCACCTATCATGCCCTCTTCCGCGGTATACATTTTGCATTGAAAAATTTCAAGAAATACAATTTAACCGTCGAGTCCTCGCATATTTTGTGGAACTATTGTCACTCCATTTTGAAGCCCATCTGTCCGCTTTCCATACTTCGCCATTTCTTCAAATTTCTTTGGCAGATTGTCTGTTTGGTGGGTTGAAGAAATATTTAGTTCCTAGTCATTGTCTCTTGTGCCCGCGCCCATTTGCAATTAGCAGTTGCCAATTATATATAAGATCTTATTGCTACAAATGCAATTAGCAATTTCCCTATTCCATACTTAGCCACTTTGCTGGAATTCCACAAATATACAAACCGATCGTTGAACTGCCCCATCATGATCTCTTTCGTTTTACACATTTTGCAATCAAAAATTATGATACATGATATTTGACCGTGCAACACTCAGTTGTCCTGAGTATCCTCGTAGCCCTTTTTTGAATCCCGTTCGACCGCTTTTCAGAGCTTGCCATTCTTTCCTTGCTCTCTGTCGTCTCCGTCGCCTTTGCACTTGTCTATAATAAAATAATATAT